>VDFB02022679.1:52921-135143 GCA_007258455.2 Sequoia sempervirens | reverse complement strand
GCCCTTAGGTGCATTTTTATTGGTGTCATACAAAGTCTTGCATATTGAGGATATCAGGGCTTATGTGCATGTGACTATTGAATATTTGGGAAGCTCTCATTTTTTGGATTTGTATTCTCATCACATAATTCAAGAATATTTTCTGGAGAAACTGGAATTTAAAACCCTAGAAGATAATAAATTTGTGTAATTTGTGAAATTTCCCACATTTGAAATTGATGAATGGGTTCGATATGTGTTGAGTTGTGTCCATGATGAATTCATGTGGTTGGATGTGCCATTGAAAATAACAAAAGAAGCTATATGTGCAGCCATTAGTCTTAATTCCATTGGAAAACTTCTAGTTTTCAAGTCTATGAAGAATGATAAGGTTATCGATGCGACGGGCTCATAATGGGATAAAAGAGCAATGAAAATAGATGATATTTTTGTAGTGGACGTAAAATTTACATCAATGGTTATTGGCTATAAGATTTATCACTCAAGACAAGAGAATTTAGTATCTGAAACAACTATCTATGCAACATATGAGATGGTTAAGCAAAATGCAAACTATGACTTGTGTGAACTGCTCAGAAGCCAGTTATTGGAGAATTTGGGAAAAATGAAGAAGGATAAGAAGAACATATTCAAATACCATAACCTTTCGATATGTCTATTTTTCTACTTCTTGGGTGAGGTTCTGGGAGTCAGTAAAGCTTAATGGCATAATGATGTGCTAGTAGTTGTTTAGATAAGGAAAATGTTATTTGGACTAGGTGATCGACAGACCCGCAATACAATCATATGGGGTTACTTTAAAAAAAATCATAATTTGATGCATGCTAGAGATAGAATTCCTACAACAATAGTGGAATAGTACAAAGACACTATTTGCTTCATAGTAGACATTGACTAGTGTCATATGGAAACTACTGATCCTAGGATAGTTTGGATTATTCTTATGGGTTATGAAGTAGATGAGAACATTCTGAAGATTTATGTAGAAAACTTGTTGAATTCACCACTAGATCAAGGAGAAGAAATGTTTGGAACCTATGTAGAGAAAATCGTGTGGGTTCATTCAGAATTGAAAAAGCCCATGATAGTCAAAAGTGTAAGAAAAGAGACAAGCTTTTGTAGAAACTATGGGTATTGTTGTGTAGAAACAGAAAGAAGTGAGAAGGAAAAGAGATGAATCTGAAGCAGGTAAAAAGAAAGAAAAGGAAGAATTAGCTGGTCTAGGAACATCTCCTTCCCACACTAGATCTACCAGGAGTTCCCCTCCAGTTCAGTCAAATCAATCCAGGGCTTCTAGAAAAGGGAAGAAAAATAAAAGCACAAGATCTTACAAAGTTGCGTCTGCATATGAAGTGGAAGAAACTGATTTAGAAGTAGTAAGAGAGATAAATGCTACTAGAACTCAAGCTGTCAAATTGAACAAGAGAAAATCGTTCAGAAAAGGAGAAGAACCAAAGAAAAAGGCCAAAGTTGACAAGCCTAGTATGACTATTGAGGAAGTTGAGAATGCAGTGGTGAAAGATGGAAATCTCAAGCCACTCTATGATTGGTATGAGACCTTTGATGAGTCTGGTAAGACAATTCTTGAAGAAGCTACAATAAAGCATTCAATTTTTTTTAATAAAGCTCTTGTTGAAATCATGTTTGGTTTTCCTACAAGTATGTATGATGCTTTGGAATCTAGGAGGTTGAGTGCCAGATTAGAAGAAGAAAATTTGAGGAAGAGATTTCTTGCAGATTTGTGCAAAGAAATGACAACTGAAGAGATGGATTTATTCCTTGGAAAAGCTAAAAGGGAATTTAAGATCAAGACAAGGGTAAATAAACTCATGATTGGTGAAATTGATGTTGTTTTAAGTGAAACTAAAGAAATTATGGAAGAGTTTTTGTCAAGGGATAAGATTAACATTAAGGAGATCAATATTGAAAAATGTTCAAGAAAATGAAGAAGTGAATGTGGAGGTAAATGTAGATAAAGAAGAGAATGAGAATGAGGAGAACATGAATGTATCTGATCCTCCATAATTCGAGGTATTTTGGCTTCTCCTAATAAGGAAAATATAGAGACACTTGTGGTATCTAAGGTCCCTATTGAGGTGTTAGCTGACGAAAAGGAAGTGCATATTGAAGAAGTTGAATTTCCTAAAGTCAATCTTGAATTAGAGTCCAAGGTTGAAAAAGAAAAGGATCAAGAAATCATAATAGAAGAAGTGAAGATTTTTCTACTGGAGAAATAGGAAGAGTCAGATCCTGAGTTGGATGAAAGATCCATTAACCTATCCACTCTATCTCCAATTTAGATGGTGAAGGTCACTAAAATTTCTCAAGTGAAAGCGAATGAGAGGATACTAAAATCTCACATAGAGGATAGTGATCTGCTAAATCTTGCATCTAAAGTTTTACAAAAATTAATGTGTACTTATGTAATGGACCCATCAGGTTCCTCCTTCGATGAGTTAAAGAAGCTAATAAATTCTATAAATTCTCATTTTAAATCTTTTGAGAAATCAACTTTGGTTAAAGTGAAAAAGGAGTTCAAGGAAAAGAGAGATGGTAGCCTAAATGAATTGATTTCTAAAGACAAAGATTTGTTAGGCACTTGCATGAAAAATATTCAAGGTACTATGTCTGAAGGAGGAAAAGTGTACAAGTCTTGCTTGGTCTTGTCAAAATTTACTAAAGCAAATGAGAAGGTGAAAGACATTGAACAATAGTTGGTCACTATTTCCAATACTTTTGACCCATTAGCTAGTAATGTTGGTAAACAAGAAAGTCAAGTAATGTCTTTTTTCAACCAAATAAAGAGTTTGAAACTTTAAAATGAGAGGATTATTGGGAGAGTATGTGAACTTAGGGGACTAATAAGTAGAAATATTGAGATAATGGTGAATGCTTTGAAAGAGGTTAAATATGCTATGGCTTCTCCAGATCTGGTAAATCTTGAAGTAGCAGAAAATTTGTCATATCTTCTTTGCAGTCATATACCATTTTTGGAGAGTTTGAGAAGTTTTTGGGACTCCAACTTAAGTGGACTCAAGAATGACATTGTAAATGTCTTCAAATTTTTGTAAGTCTCAGGTTATATTTGTATAGTTTTGAAATTTTGGATTCCCAAATTTTGTCATTTATGTGAAAGGGGGAGAGAGTGCAGTGAAAAATGCCCTAACATTCTTAGGGGGAGTTGTATTTTGAATTTTGGTAGTGCACTTACCAGCTTTGACACTTAGTCATTTTTCACTAAGTGTTGCCATCAATGCCAAAGGGGGATATTGTTGGCATATGGCTTCTAGTGTTGTCATTGATGGAAAATGAAGTCATTTCCATGGTCCACATATTAGTATCTAGTCATAACAATAGATAAATTGTAATCATGGGTGATCCCACAATAGTGGTTTACAATTTTTGGCCAAACTGGACACTGAAATAATTTTTTTAAACTAAATCTTCACTTTTGGGCACCTATAGCGGCTAAACCGTGAGGAATTTGAAGATTATGCAAACTAGAGTTTTCTAAATTTTTGTCTATATATTCTAAATATATTTTTTTCAAATTTTTTGGAATCAGATTGCACTTCTTTTTCTATCTCCGTCAAAATCTAGTTTTTATTTAGAAAACAACATTTTTAAAAAGTGATTCTCAATGTATAACACATAACATTTTTTCCATGAAGGATAAATTCTAATTCTTTTGAATTCAGATTCGTAACCCAGATATCTAGTGCTTCCACTTGGTTAGATAGTATTTTATTGAATATTTTTTCTTTAATCAAGTTTTGAAGTCAAACCAATTACAATTCAGACATAGTGTGACCGTATAGCGCGTAACTTTTTTTGTATGTATCAAAATTCAAATTTTACTTTTTGTTGGATAAAAACTTCAATATCTAGTGCACTCATATTTAAAAAAAAGAAATTGTTGATAATTTGCTATTTTTCCACACGTGCAGAACAAAGAGCTTGATTTTTGGTGAAAAACCTACATTCACAAGAAATAATAAATAAATATAGTAATAAATTTAAATTTATTTAAAATTATATTTTTTGGGAAGCTTATAATAAGGACTACATACTTAGAAAAAATAAATTATAAATGAATTCATTTGATCCCCCCAAAGGTAAATAAAAAGTGGTTTTTTATGAGCATTTTGATAGGTGTAAAGGAGACTCTATTATAGGTATGGTTTAAAACTAGTGGGGTTCTATCCAAGGGGGTTTGATTTAAGGTAGTTTGATCAAACCCTCTAAAATTGGAATGCTTTAAATGGAACTTTTTAAGGCTTAAATCATTATATTTTATAAAAATATGTGATTTTAGCAAAAATTAGAATCTCCCAGAAATCGTAAACCAACTTTGTGGGATCACTTAATACTATGTGTTACTGGCAGAATACCTAAAGAACAGGGTATCTGGAAATTCAGTTAATCTATCTACTTCATCAGATCACTTTTTTGTGTTGTGGATCCCTAGGATTGCTTGTTAAGCATGTATGTTATCTTATTACTAGATTTTGTGGTGTTGCATTAGTTGTTGTATGAGCTTGGAGGTCTAGTAGGATGTTTTTTGATTGTGGCCAACTCAATGAATGTGGCATGTTGTGGATGTGTAAAGAGTAATTATTTAAATTATTTTTATGTTCAAACATTTAATTATGGGTCCTAGCTATAGTCTAGCTGACTTTTATGGCTGCGCATCAAAATTGTTCATGATTTGGACTGACAGTTGACAAAATTTCCAAGTTCTATGAAGGATGACCTATAGAAACTTAATTTATAGATATGGATAATATAAAAAAATTGACATATCATTTGGTGTATTAAAAATAGAAGTGTGGTAGTGGGTAGCGAACATCAAAAGGGTGATTAGGCTATTATGCATAGTTTCACTTGTGCATTAATATTTTTGTAGTGTGTGTTTTGTAGAGAAGAGTAGAATTGTTGGATAAGTCAAAAGGACATAATATTATCCACAGAGCTTAATAGGAACTATAATTAGGCATAATAGATCATATTTCATCAGTTCACTCTTTTGGATATATTCCAAATCATTGTAGGGTAGTGAGCCCATCCATTTTGAGCAGTGAGCTCTAGGTAGTGAGCTTGAATGTAAGTGCATTCCCATTTTGTACTTTTTATTTTTGATATATTCATTATATTATGGATTGGCCATCCACCATGGTTTTTCCCCTAATAGTGTTTCCATGTAGAATTTTTGGTGGTATGGTGTTGTGATTATTTTTTGTTGATGCATATTTCTTTTGTTGAATGGTCCAGTAAGTTAAAAGATAGAACAATAAAATTGAATTTTTGCACAACGTTGATTCACCAGCCCTCTTAGTGTTTCTTGTTTCCAACATTGTTTCCTTTGATCTATAATGTATTCTCGCTTGCTTCTCAAACTGATAATTTCTACACATAGCATTGACAATATTTGTAATTGTTGGTCAATCTATCATGGGTTGAACAACACTAATCCTTACCAATTTATCAGGGATTATGTGATATATTCTCCTATTCCATAGCCAGCTATCATTAATCTGAGTCATAAAGCATCATCCGTTAGCACCCTTTAGTTGATAGATACTCCCTTCAAATTTTTTTCCTATAGCAATAACTATTCTCGATCCTTTCTGGATCTAACATCTTTCATCCTTTAATATAAGATCATATCCTTTATTGCACATATGATAAACACTCAAAATATTATACCTTACTCCCTTAACATAGTATACGTCATCATTCTTATGCTTTCCATCAAAACTAACTGAACCAATTCATCAAATCTTAAAACCAGTATCATCTCCAAACATAACCAAACCTTCATCACATTTCTCAAGTTTAGTAAACTTATTCTTATCACCAATCATGTGATGTGAACAACAATTTTCAATTACCCAGAAATTATTTTCCTATTTAGCATGCAAGGCAGAGATTACAATACCTTCATTCTTCTCCTTTTCCAAAGGGGTTTCCTTTGTTTGTTTCTCAGATTTAGCAGAAGTAGGTTCATCCTTTATATCTAAAAACAAGCATTCATTATTATTTGGATCTTTATACTTTGAATCTTTATAAAATATACTAGCATTCTCATTCACATAGTATTCTTTGTTAATATTCTTACCTTTTCTTTCTTTTTCTCACCTTAATCTATTTCTCTTAGCTCTTTCTGGACATCTTGTAGCATAATGACCAATTTCTCAATAACTAAAACATTTAAATGGTAACTTACCTTCATACTTTTGAGAGCCTTTCTTCATCTTTCTTACAAAGTTTGCTTCAATTTCATCAAGACTTTCTTCATCTAGATCTTCAACTTTTTTTTCCTTGAAAGTAGTCTCTATTTTACATCCATTTTTCAAGTTTGGCTTCCTCATTTCATAGAATGTTAGATATCTTAACAACACATCTTTATTGTAGGTTTAATAATCTATTCTTTGTTCAATAACACACACCTTTGCACTATAAGTATTAGGTAAACTTCTGAGAATTTTCTTTACAATTTAGTTTCATTTGAAATAGCACCTAGTCCTCTCATTCCAAATACAATTTCATCAAGTCTTTGTACATATGATTTGAAATTCTCATCCTTTGACAAGCATAGAAGCTCAAACTATCTCTAAATTCTATATTTTTTCCTCTTTAACTCTTTCATCATATTCATGTGCTCTTTCCAAAGTATCCTAGACTTCTTTTGCAGTCTTTAGATTTTTCACTTTAATCAACTCTATGTGTACAAAGCTAATATTCAAAATATGTTTATCCTTATTGTTTACTTCATTTTCCTTGATCTAATCAATATTAATCAAACAATTCACCGAAGGAACATAAAATTCTTCTAAGCTTTTTCCACATCAAATCCACAATACTCTAAATATTCTTGCATTAATATTTTCTGGGAAGCATAGTTCATTCCATCGAACCTTAGATACTCATGAATAATTTTTCCACCCATCCCAGATCTTCCTAAAGTGGTTAAGCTCTTCTCCAAGGAACCACTCTGACACCCATTATTGAACATGACAACTCATGGAGGGGGTGAATTAGTTGTCACCAAATTAAATCTTTCATTGCAATTAGTGGAACCAAACATTGCTTAAAAGATTAATCATCAAAAACCAATGCAAAAATTTAAATCAAACACATTAACACAACACCATATTTATGTGGAAAAACAATAAAGGGAAAACCATAGTGATGATTAACTCACACTAATGAGAAGAAAGAAAACTAATTGCAATAGGCACACTATGTGAATAAGGACTCACTATTTGGACTCACTATCCACATTAAGAACTCACTATCCCAGGGTCTACAAATCTAGAGGGTTCACTACCACAAAGATACAAAATAGACAAATATGATTGTCATGGAGATACTACAATCCCAATGCAAAAAATAGTTCCACCATTGCCACTTTTTGACATGAATGATAGTGTTAACCTTTTCCTCACTACATCTGGAAACTTAGCATTATGCTTGGAACTGATCTTCCACACTCACCTCACACACACATTATGATTTGAACCAGTGTCACATCAAACTACACTTTCTCTATTCCCTTCTTCACACTCGTACCACACTCTCTTTCCTTCACAAACTCATCCTAGACTTATACCATCTTCAACTTTGAAACATCCAAAGTCAACCATCCAAATTCAAATTTAAATTAGGAAAGCATCAAAACATTTTAAGCTAGAATTAGAATGAGGGTGACCCAAAAATACACTTGATGTGGACCCAAATATATCCAACATGCTTTAGAAACTTTGAAAGTAGTGTTCAACACATGTTCTACCAAACCATTATAAAACACAAAAATTTTAAGCACAAATATTCCAAATGCCAGAGTTTTCTTCAAAGAAATTAGGTCAACTCAACTATAAGATGATTCCAAACTAGGAATTTTTCTTCTAGAACACAACCAAGACATATCGTATCCACACAACCTTGGGATCAAATCTAGACCAAACCCGAAGCCAACACAGAAGTACCTTTAACATATTTTTCTCAATATCCTCAACATATATGCAACAAAAAAATAGTTTATAACTGGTTAACATCAAGACCAATTGACATCAATACCAAGTTCACATCAATTAAGACACCTTTAGATTTACATAAATGAAAGAATCTTCCATTCTTGCAACATGCTCTTCCAAAAAATACTTTTGATTATATCCAACAAAAGCTAGCAGTTATTACCCATCCATGTTATTGAACAAGATGCATATGGACATGCATTACTTTGGTGGATCTATGGATATATCTTTCATCTATACTAATTTTTTTGTGGCTACCTCTTAGGGGGAGTAGATAGTTTCAGGTGTTATTTATCATGTCAAAGGAGAAATCAATGAACACTATTGTTATGCCTTTTCCATTGATGTCAATAATGTGAAATGAAAGAAGAAGGATGAAAAGAAAAAAGAAAAGGAGCTCAAATAAATTATCTTCCAAGGGGGAGAAAAAAAATTACACTTAGAGCTTGTATGTTGTCTTTGATAGTTTTTCACATCATGTGTTTCCTTCAATGGAAAAGGGTGATATTGAACTTGCAAGAATGGAAGATCAATGATGTAATATTGAAGGTGTTATCATTGATATATGACTAATGGTGTTGTCATTGATGTCAACCTTGTCTTGATGTCAACTAGTCTTGATGCCAACTGGTTATTAGCAGTTGTTGTTGCTACATATGTCAAGGATATTGAGAAAATTGTAATGAAGATATTTTTGTGTTGGCTCTGTGTTTGGATATGGATTTTCTCCTAAGGTTGTGTGGATAAAATATGTTGTTCATAATTACTAGAAGATTCTATTATATTTCTTGGTTGATTTCCAAGAGAAAAACTCTTGGTTCATAATTCACTTATAGCTCTAAAGATGAGTTTCCCTGATTCTATTGAAGATAAATTTTGTATTTGGAAGATTTGTGCTTAAAGGTTCTATGTGTTTTACAATTTTTTGGCCGACCATGTTTCAAACACTACTTTAAAATTTGGTGAATCATATTGGATATGTTTGGGTCTACATCAAGCATTTTTTTGGGTCACCCTCATTCTAATCCCACCTTAGGATGTTTTGGCACCAACCTAATTTGAATTTAGATGGTCAACTTTGCATATGTTTCAAATTTGAAGATAGTATAAATCTAAGATGAGTTTTTGAAGGAGAGAGAGTGATTGGTACAAGTGTAAGGAATAAGGGAATAGATAAAGTGTAGTCTGATGCGACATTGATTCAACTCAAAATGTGTGTGTGATGCGACTATGGAAGATCAGTATGAAGCTTAATACTAAGTTTCCAGATATAGTCAACTAAAGGTTAACTCTATCATTCATGTATATAAGTGGTTATGGTTGAATCCTCTATTGCATTGTAATTGTCTCTTTGTGGAAATATTCTTTGTCTTCTTTGTATCTGTTGGCAAAATGAGGACAAAAAAATGAGAGGGGGGGTGAATCAATTATCACAGAAACCTAAAATTTTCTAACTTTACTTAAATTAATCTCAGATATGATGAACAAGAAATTCACAACTATCAATTAATACATCAAAGAGATAGAGAACACCAAGATTTTTTTTCATGGAAACCCTATTAGGGGAAAAACCACGGTGGATGTTAGTCCACAAGATTATACCCTACTAAAATTTTAATGAAAATAATAAGGGGAATGCACATGCATTTAGGCACAATGCCTAGAGCTCACTATGAAAATACAAGAGGGGTTCACTTACCAACAATATATAATAGGATTAAAATTTGGAGGGTATGAACTAAGCAAATAGCTTCTTGACAAGCCTGATTACAATTACAATTAAGCTCAAGAAACCTCTTCACACTTCACTCAATCTTCTTTACACTCTTCCTTTGAATGATATTCACACATAAACACACAGGAGCACATCATGCACATGAAGTAGTGATGAAACAATCATACATATATATCCACTACATCATATTTCTTCACAACTTAGTCAACCAGAAAAATAGAACATATTTGCAATGTCAGCCCAAATTTACAAATAAATTTCTAATGTGAATCTAGCAAGGTCAACCACAACATAGTGGAGACCCAAATGGAAATCTCCAACACAAAAGTACTTTAGTTAATTTCACCTCAAAGATCCACAACATGCTACCACCAACATGTCGGCTAGGAACATGAAAAATTGAACATGGACAAGAAAAGATTTTCAACCATGAGCAAACCAATTAATGTGGATGTACCACAAAGATAGAAAATGGTCTAGAGACATCCAAAGACATCAAGGAAAAATAGAGAAGCATCCACAACAACTGATATTATTAGAATCATACAATCTTCATTTAAGAACACTGATAGAGACCACAAAAACATTTTCAGATCATAACACAATCAAGTCTATGTGCGGACCTCTAAAACTTCCTTTTGATGATCTAGATACACTAATAAAAACCCTTTAATCCACACTAGCTAATCTTCAATGTAGAGAATAAGATGCCTTCATGACCTGTGTCATTCCATTGAGAACCTAGAACAATTTCTCTTACAACTTTCTTAATATCCTCAACATATATAGTCTTTGATACACCCAATTCTAATAGTGTTGACATCAATGACAACCACATAATGTGAAAAAAACCATCAATCTAACACATTGACTTAGTCTCAATTGCTCTTCTCCTTGGAAATATTTTTCACATAGCATTTCTCCCCCTTTAACATCAATGGAAAAGCTGACCATGACCTTCCCAAATACACACTTTGAACCACATATCTACACATCTGACTACTTCCCCTAAGTAGCAGCCACAAAAACATCAATCTGGATCAAAATATAGCAATGTAGCTCATGGATTGATGCAAGTAAATGCATCTTTTAGTTCTTATTCAGATGGGTAATCACCCCTAGCATTCCTCTGAGATATTCAAAAGTATCCTTTGGAAATGGCTTAGTAAATATATTTGCAATATGTTCTTTGGTAGGTACATATTCCAATTTGGCTTCTTTTTCATTCACTTTCTCTCTTAAGAAATGAAACTTGATTGATATATGCTTAGTCTTAGAATGTGGCACAAAATTCCTTGAAATATTTACTGTGCTTGAATTGTCACAATATATGGCAATAGGATCTTCATATACCACCCTGATATCTTTCAGCATTTATTTCATCCATATCACTTGAGTACAATTATTTGTAGTAGCAATGTATTTTGCTTCAGAAGTAGATAGAGAAATGGAATTATGATTTTTACTCAACAAGGACAACAACTTCTTCCCTAGGAAGAAAGCACCACCACTAGTACTTTTCCTATCATCTACATCTCTAGCCCAATCTGCATCAGTAGATGCACACAGAGTGAGATCATCATCCTTTTGATACCAAAGTCCAAATTCAAATGTTCCTTTCAGATATTTGAACATTCTATTGATAATAGTCACATGTGATTCTTTTGGATTAGCCTGAAATCTAGCAACCATGCATACAAAATTCATAATGTCTAGTCTAGTATGGGTCAAGTAAAGTAATCCATCAATCATTGACCTGTATCTAGTTTGATTTTCCTTAAGAGAATCATCATTTTGTGCTAACTTACATCCGATCACCATGGGAGTACCAACAAGTTTAGATTCTTCCATCCCAAATTTCTTTAGTAGCTCTTTCACATATTTGGACTGGAATATGAAAATTCCCTTGTCTAACTGAGTAACTTGCAATCCTTAAAATAATTTCATCTCTCCAATCATAGTCATTTCAAATTCATCCTTCATCTCATTAGCAAAATTCATACACAGATTGTCATCACCTCCAAAAATGATGTCATCAATAAAAAATTCTATAATTAAATCCTTATCATGATTTAATTTGAAATCTAAGTTGCTATCAGTAGTACCTTCAGTGAATAAAAGCTTCAGTAAATATTTGTTCAATCTAGCATACAAGGCTCTAGGGGCTTGCTTAATTCCATACAAATCTTTCTTTAATCTACATACCATATATTTTTTTTCAATTAGTTGAAATTCATCCATTTGTTCAATGTATACTTCTTCTTCTAGTTCTCCATTCAAAAATTACGACTTCACATCCATTTGATAGACTTTATAGTTCTTATATGTAGCATAAGCAAGAAATAATCTCACAGCTTCAACTCTAGCAATAGGAGAAAAGGTTTTTCAAAATCAACACCTTCCATTTGAGAATACCCTTTACATACCAATCTTGCTTTATTTTGGAGCATTTCACCTTATTCATTTAGCTTGTTCCTAAACACCCATTTAGTGCCAATCACATTTTTTTCTTTAAGCCTGGGAACTAGTGTCCATGTGTCATTCTTTTCAATCTGTGTCAACTCTTCCTTCATTGATTCTAACCAGTGTTCATCTTGACATTCTTCAGTGATATTTTTAGGTTCAATCTTGGAAATCAGACAATATTCTTCTATAATCTTTCTTCTATTTTGCACTCCTTTATTCTTATCACCTATGATTTGACTTGTAGAATTATTTAGCTTTACATACCTTGGAGTTTTGGGACATTCTTGAACTCTTGTTTCTTCTGATCTTTCTTCTATACTTGCACTTGTCTGTGCTTCCTGGCTAACTTAATTTAATGAAATAAATTGAGGTTGCTTAACTGGAACATATGGAATGATTTGAAGTATATTTTGTGCCTGAGAATTCTTCCCTTGGCTTGTATTGTGTTCATCTAAATTATAACCCCAATATCTAGATGATTTGATAGAGTCCTCATCAACTCTGACATTTTCAATTTCAACCATCTTTTTTAGCCTTTTGTTGTAGCACTAGTAGGCCTTTCTTTTAGTGGAGTAACCTAGGAAGATCCTTTCATTTCTTATTGCCTCAAACTTTCCCATATCATCATCTCTTTTGATATAACACTTGCTTCCAAAGATCTTGAAATATTTGACAATAGGCTTCTAACCAAGCCATAACTAAAAAGGGGTCTTACCAAAATTACCATTAACATTTACTCAGTTGAAAGTATACACAAAAATGCTTACTGCTTCACTCCAATACATCTAAGACACATTTATTTCTATCATCATTATTTTGGAAACATCCAAAATTGTTATGTTGTTTCTTTTTGCAACTCCATTATGTTGAGGGGTTGAGGGAGCAGATAACTATCTTTTAATTCTATGCTCTTCACAATAAGAGTTGAACTCCTTGAAAGTGAACTCACCATCTCTTTCAAATCTCAGGAACTTGAATTTCAGACCTTTCTCATTCTCTGCCATAGCCTTGAAATTTTTCAACTTTTCCAATGCTTCATTTATTTCTCTTAAGAAAGAAACCCATATCATTCTAGAGTAATCATCAGTAATCAACATAGAATACCTTTCTCCATGAATTCTTCTAAATCTGGAGAGACCACAAAGGTCAGTATTTAGTAGCTCCAAAAAAATATTTGAATGAAATTGTTTCCTCCGGAAAGAGACTCTAGTTTGTTTTCCCATCTGACATTCCTTGCAGATTGTATTAGCAGGCTTCACTAACTTAAGTAGATTTCTTACTACTTGAGTGGAACTTATCTTAATAATGTTGTCAAATTTACATGACACGGCCTTCTATGCCACAACCAACATTCATCTACTTGAGCTATTAGACAACTTCCATTAGTAGTATTTAGGTGAAAGATATTACCTTTTGTCTATCTACCTGTAGCAATCATATTCCTAGAACTTTCATGTATCTCGCATCTTCCATTTTTGAACTGAAGGTCATAGCCCTTGTCCACCTTTTTTGCAACACTTAACAAGTTTTTTTTCAAGGCTTCAACATAAATAACATCATTAGTGTTATCCTCACCACCAAAAAAAATAGATCCTCTACCACAAATCACACCAGCATTATTGTCTCCAAATATTACAACTCCACTGTCATATTTTTCTAAACTTGTAGATTTTCTTTTATCACTAGTCATATGATGTGATCATCCATTATCAATTACCCATTCATATTTTTCTTCAACTCAGGCTACAAGGGCTTTTTCATCTTTGGTAGATTCAGTAGCCATAGGATTATCTTCAATGGTAGCAATGAAAACCCATTCATCTTCATTTACATTATCTTTATCAAACTCATCATCAGTCACTGCTTCTTCAACAAAGTAACATCTCTTCTGGAATCTAGAATTTTTAGGCTTAGATCTAGGAACTCTTTCAAGACATCTTGATGCAAAATGACCCATTTTACTACAAGAAAAATATTTAATATGTAATACATCTTCATACTTACCTTTTCCTTTTCCTTCTTGTCTTGCAATTAGTGCTTCTAGTTCTTCTACCTCTCTTTCTTTATCTTCAAGATGTTTCAATTCTTCGTCATACTTGGATATCTTTCTAGAACTCTCTCCCAGACTACATCTTTTCTTATTACTTCTAGATATAGTAGCCCTGAATGTAGATTCAGTCTTCGGTGTAGATTCACCAAATTCACTTATTTCAAAGGAAACAAGATTTCCAATCAATGTGTCTCTTGTCATCTTGTTTACTAATCTAAACTCTTCAATAGCATGGACCTTCATTTTGTAGGAGGGAGGAAGATACTTGAGTACCTTAGCCACAATTTCATCCTCATCCACAAATCCACTGACACATTTAATACCCATCACTATTTCATTTAAAATTTTCATAAAAGAAGTGATTTTTTCATCTTCACCCATCTTCAAATTATCATACTTTCCTTTCAAACTATATAGATTAGCCATCTTCACCTATGCATATCCTTCATACAAATTTTCCAGCTTCATCCAAATCTCATGAGTTCTATGCAGTCGTATCACATTAGCCATCTCTGAATCTGTCAAAGCACTCACCAAAGCTTCAATATTCCTGATATTACTTTCAACATCTTTGATCTCATCAACAGTGGAGGGACCATTATGAGGAATAACATATGGATCTTTTGTAATCTTCCAGTAGGCATCACCACTCCATCTTAGATCACACTACATCCTAACTTTCCATAGTAAGTAGTTACTTCCATTGAATCTTGGACCAGGTCCTTCTTGAAAGTTGTCATCTCAAATTGCCTCAAGATTTTAAACTTTTTTATAGGAACATGCATTGATACCAATTGTTAGAAAAATGAGGACAGACAACTGAGAGAGGGGGTGAATCAATTGACACAAAAACTTAAAATTTTATAACTTTACTTAAATTAATCTTAGATTTGATGAATAAGGAATTAACAAGTAGAAATTAACACATTAGAGAGATAGAGAACACCAAGGTTTTCTTTCATGGAAATCCTATTAGGGGAAAATCATGGTGGATGTTAGTCAACAAGATTGTACCATGTTAAAAGTATAATGAAAATAATAAGGAGAATGCACATGCATTTAGGCACAAGGCCTAGAGCTCACTTCCCAAAAATATAGAATAGGATTAAAATCTGGAGGGTATGAACTGAGAAAATAGCTTCTACACAAGCCTGATTACAGTTCCAATTAAGCTAAAAAAATATTCTTCAGAATTCGCTCAATCTTCTTTACACTCTTGATCTATATGATATTCACACATAGACACACAAGAGAATAAAATACACATGAAGTACTAATGAAACTATCACAAATATATATCTACTACATGAGATATCATCACAACTTAGTCGGCCAGAAAAATAGAACATATTTGTAATTTCGGCACAAATTTACAAATAAATTTCTAATGTGAATCCAAAAAGGTTAGAAACAACATAGTGGGCACCCGAACTGACATCTCCAACATAGAAATACTTTAATTAATTTCAGTTCAAAGATCCACAACGCACTACCACCAACATGTCGGCTAGGAACATGAAAAACTGAACATGTGCAAGAAAATATCTTCAACCAATTAATGTGGACATACCACAAAGATATAGAATGATGTAGAGACATCCAAAGACATCAAGAAATAATGGAGAAGCATCCGTAGAAACTGATATTATCAAAATCACACAATCTTCACTCAGGAACACTGACAAAGACCATAGAAACACTGTTAGATCATAACCCAATCAAGTCTGTGCACAAACCTCTAAAACTTATGGAAGATGATCTAGATACACTAAAAAAAAAAACCCTTTAATCCACACTAGATAATATTCAATGTAGAGAATAAGACACCTTCATGACCTACACAACTTCATCGATAACCTAGAACACTTTCTCTTACAACTTTCTCTATATCCTCAACATATACAGTCACTAATACACCAAATGCTAGTAGTGTTGAAATCACTAACAACCACATATCAGCAACACATTGATAGTAGCCAACAATATCTCTATGGTCGTGAGCCCTCCAAGTTTGTAGAACCATTGGACAGAGAGTCCTTAATATTGATAGTGAGTCTACACAATTAGTCCTTATTTAGGTAGTGAGCCTTTTTGTAATCAGTTTTTAGTTCTCTATAGTGTGAGGTAATCCTCACTATCATTTTTCCCCTATTAGGTTTTCCACATAAATTTAGTGTTATTGTGTTGATGTGTTTGAATTGAATTTTTAAATTACCATTTAATGGTTTATCATTTAAGTAGTATTAAGAATTAGTTTTTTTAATTGTAATTAATGATTTATTTCTATGACAATTAATTCACCCCCTCATCTCAATTGTCCTGATCAATAGTTAAAGAATAAGAGCTTGCATCAGACCTCAATCTTTGAGAGCCATGACATACGTGAACATTCTAAACAACACAAAGGTGAAAGAGGTAAGCACGCCAAAGCCCACACCTTACCTTTTAGCACTTATTATGGGAGATAAGATTTTACACTATAATAGCAAGAATGATTCCAAAGCTAGCACTATGATCATGACTAAACAAATGGATGATTCCCTAAGACTCAAGTATGAGCCTCTTGAGAAAGGGATTATGCAATTAGAAAGTAAGAAGGTTCCAATCATAGGTCACATAAGGGATCTATCTTTAACTCTCTCCTCATGTCCAACCCAAAAAATCACGCAAGTAGTTGTGATAGACATCCTCCTAGTATTTGGGATATGCCTCTCGAGGGACTCTACATCAAAGTTTTGTGCATATTTAGCACTCAATTGGTCTCATCTAATATTGCAGACAAAGTATGGGGAAAATATGAAGATCCTCTCCAAATCCTTGCACCTAGAATATATAGTGGACAATGCGGTCCTAAGCTTTGAAATAGTGCATACCTCCTAAAAATGGGAGACATATTGTGTATAAATGTTAGAAGATGAGGAGGACATAAGTGATCTAACCCCCAAAGAGGAGGTCCTCCTCAACTAGTTTATTAACTCTAACCTATTCATAAACTTCCATTCTACCAAATTAGGCACTTATTTGATCATCGATGATTACCAAGTCTTCCAAAAATTGGTAAAAGAATAGGAAGAGCCTAGTGGTCCAAGCGAAAAAAATCTATGGACGTTATATTTTGATGATGCCAAATGAAAGGTTAGTTCTAGAGTAGGTATCCTATTAATATCCACAACAAGATAAAAGTCCCTCAAAGCTTTATGTTTCTAGTTCCCATGCTCAAATAATGATGTTGATTATGAGTATACACAAGTGGGTAGGTGATTTAAAATTTTATGAGAACGAATTTGAAGAAATCCCCACTTAATAGGAACATCTACTAATTTGGTCCCAAAAGGAAAATGATATATAAAAAGCCACACAACCACCATGTGGTGTAGTTTTTTCCTTTATGAAAGAGTACTCTTTACCCTTTAGGCATGGATCCATCCCAAACTAAAAAGGAAGTAAGGACCAAAAACAAAAATGTTTGAAGGAAAAATTAGCTCCACACCTACTAAGGAGAATCTAGAAGGAACTAGCTTTTGAAGTACAAAGTCTAAATACAATACTTAAATTAATGATGATAGAATGTAGAATGATTGTTTCATTCAAGTAGAGAGGAATAATAAAACATTTAGAAGACTAACCTCAAGGAGACAATAGTACAATCCAAGGTTCAATAATTTCTCTTATGGTTATTGTTTTTACTATAATCATTTTGGTCGTAAGGTTCTGGGTTGTAAAAGGGTTATCTTAAGAAGAAATAACTTTTGTTAGTAGTAATACATTTGAAACTTTTTACAATTTCAATATTATTTTCATAAATTTAACAATTTTGGACACATTTCTAGAAATTATAGATGTAATTTTGTGAGTTCTCCTCTACTGAAAAGAAGAAGAAATGGATCAAAATGTTAGATTTTTGAATCAAATAGAATCTTGAAGAATAAATAGGAAGAGAAAAATTTAGAGAAATCCATGGTAGTTCAGACAACACTACATGCTCAAAAGGACAATAATCTATGCATCATCAATAGTAGATGCTCAAGTCACATGACCAGTGACAAAAGTAAGTTCATGCATCTCAATAATTTAATGAAGGATATTTAAATCTCATAAACAATTCCATTTCCAAGATTGCTAGTAAGGGTACTCTATGTCTTCATGGTGGTAGGACAAAAAATCCTAATATTCTATATGTTGAAGGACTAAAGCATAATCTCTTAAGTGTAACTCAAATGTGTGATAAAGGTTACAATCTCTCTATAAGTGCTAAAGGTTGTGAAATTAAGAAATATAGTATCGGGGAGTTGATTATGATGGAACCAGGGCTAAAGGTTACATATATCATCTTAATGAGCTGAATGGATGAAATTATTTTTCTATATAGAGAGAAGAGAGTTAGATCTAACACAAAATTTTGGGACACATCAATTTTTATGTCATTGTGAAGATCAAATCAAAGGGAATGGTCAAACATGCCAAAGATCAAGAAACCTCACTCTACTAGTTAACAATGGAGAGGAGGAGAGGGAAGTGATGCAGAGGGGAAATTTGAATTTTGGAGATTATGTAGGTGGACAAGGAGATAATTCAAAGGAGGACAATGGATCATTTGTGGGTGGAAACTTTTGGCTAGATGGATTATTGATGCTGAGTTATTGGGTTGTAGTGGCTTGGTGCTAGTTGTTGTCATTATCTAGTCAGATAGAGGTGCTATGGAGAGGTTGTTGTCATCCACTTGGGATGTGTCATTTTTTCTTCTTCAAGTCATGATAAGGTTGAGGCTACTACTACTCTATGTTTTGCTACTTTTCTTGAAGGCTCTTTTATACATTGGTATCCATTGCTCATGTATGTTGTAGTAGTTTGTACCTTCTTGGTGGCTGGTGCTACTTCCTTTAGACATCCTTGAATTTTTTCTTTTTTGGGTGGTTTTCTTATGAGTCCTTTTGTGGTCTCTAAGAGGTTGCTCTCATAGTTTGGGGTGGGTTGAGGCTTTATTGGCCTCTTTTACAGCTTCTTTCTGTGTGTTTATAGGTTTTTATTTTTAGAAGAGCTCTTCTTGGTGTTCTTTGGGTCCCTTGTTGGTGCTTTGTGGAGCTTTTGATTTGTGTTTATCACTTTGTTGACCTAGTTTTATAGGATTATTGTTTCGACCCTCCTTTGGTCTTTAATGTTTTTATGGTTAAGGGGGGTTAATTTGTTTTATTGGTTGAAGGAGCTAGTGTTCCTCTTTGGGGTGACGTTTACCCTTGTTAGATTAATTGAATCTCTTGAGGCTCATGATTGTTTATTGTTGGTTGGGTTATACTTATTTTTTTCCTTTTGGACCCAATTATACATATTATTTAGGGACTTTTTTGTTGCTTCCTACTACTACCTAAATCTTGTGATTCCAAGGTTGTTGTGTGAGCCCTTCCTACTAAAGTCACTTCCTATCGAGATCTTCAACTAGTATCTCTTATAGAGGGTGAGATTGTTCCTTTTGAGGTGGAACCATTTCTATTGATGTGGAGCTAGGGAAAGTAGGAGAGATCTAGTTTTGGTAGCAAGGGGTTTCATTTCATCCTCTCCTATAGAGGGGAGCCCTGTCCTCTAGAGGTGGAGATTGGGTTGGTATATTAGGTGGGATGGTGTTGTAGGGAGTCTAATGTATTGTATTTTTTTGTTGTGTTCCCAAAAAACCCCTATTGAGGTGGGGTGTTTGGAGTTAATAGTTTTGGTGAGAAATAAGGTATTGTTGGTTCTTTTACACCATTATGCTCACTATTTTCTTGGGCCTAGATTTGGTTTTTCTGAGTGGTTGATTTGTTTATTCCTAGTTGATTTAAGCTATGCTTAAGTTCATTTAAGGTGGTCAGTGTAGGATGATGGGGGCCAAATAGTGGAAATATGACATAAAAATGGTTGATGACTTTTTTATTATCCAAATTTGATTAAATAAAAAGGGTTTATAGAGAAAATTCCTAGCTTTCCAAACATATAAGATATGCATTATTTTGAATTAAATAGATAATTATTATTGATTTTTAATATACATTCTAACCTAAGTCCTTATTGATATGCTAATTGAGAAACATATATAATTTTAAAATGGTTAAACATTTTTTTGAGTCCAAAAGATGCATCAGACACTATTCTTCACAAACTATAGTTTAAAAATTCCTTCTAGAAAATTAATAACTAATTATTTACTTACAAATAAATTACAAAAGAATATGTGTCACATTGAATAAGGTGTCCTCTACTTTTGTTGAAATATTTAGAATAAAATATTTATTTTTTCCCCATTAGGGTTGTTGGAAAATACCTCCATTTTTTTCTTTCCTTAAAATTTAGTACTACTACATTGAAATTTCATTTATTCACCAAATTGATTTAAAAATAAATAAAAATTGACTAATAGCTTAGAAATTATATTCAATTGGCTACAAATTTTGTTTTTGCATAATTTTCAAATTATGTTAATAGCCTATTCAAATTTTTATGTCAAGTTGCATAACTCTATCCTTCAGAATTTTTATTGCCACTTAGGGGCTTAGTTTGGCTCCCTATGATCTTGCACTAAACCAAGGGTTCAAGGTATTGCTCAAAACGTTATTGTAAAAGGGTTTAATGTCCCTTTGAAACCTATTTTTTGCATCTTGTTTAGTTTTATCTTCTCTTTATGGATTCCTTTTCTTAGGCTACTGATAATCTACATCATTTATTTTATGGAACTTTCTCTTTGTTTAGGTTTCAAATCCTTGTAAAACCTATTAGTATTGGGTTTCAAGGCCCCATGAAAACCTAGGTTTACCATAATAAAAATTAATTTCAAGAAAGAAAATAGCTAAAGACCAAATTTCTTACAAAGGAATATTCTACAATAAAGCCATTGGATTTTATCCATATGGATTTTTATAGACCAATTAGGATAGATTCTACAAGGTGATAGGTATTTTATGATGCTCATTGATGATTAGACTACAATGACTTCAATTACATTAGTAAAGGTGGAGGATTAGTTGATAATGAAATTGGAAGAAGAATCAAGTTTTTGAGATCTGTAGAGGTGGAGAATTCACTTTTGGTCAGTATGGTAAATTATAATAGGAACATGGATTATGAAAAAAAAATTCTTCTCCTATGAATCTACAGTAGAATGGAATTATTGAGAGAAAGAAATAGGTTGTATAAGAGATGGCCAAAACAAATGTTAGGTCACGAAATCTTACCATATATATATTGGAGAGAAGCAGTCAAGACTACTATATATATACCAAACAAAGCTCAAATCTCATCAAGGTCTACTAAAACACCATATGAGTTGTGGAGGGGAAGATCGACTTCCATCAAGAACCTTAGGATATTTTGAATAAAATGCTATATCAAAAGATATGAAGAACAATTGGGTAAGTTTGATTGTAGATTTGATCAAGGTATTTTTATTTGTTACTCTATGACAAGCATAGTATATAAATGTTACAAAAAAATGCTAAAGAGGATTGTGGAAAGTACCAAAATTAGAGTTCATGATACAATATATTATAATAGTATTACAAAAGTAGTAGATGATGAAGATCCAATCCAAAAAAGTGGTGAAGACAAAAAATTTGACTATGGCAATATTGTCATAAAGAATCTGATATAGTATATTTAGAAGAATCATTCTAAATATCATATAATAGGAGATAAGATGATCATGGTATATGTTGCAAGAATGGAGAAAGGAATGAAGGTGTTTTCATTGATGTCAACTGGTCAACTAGTTATCTACTAATTGTTGGTTGTATATGTTGAGGATATTGAGAAAATTGTATTAAATAAAATTTATAGGTATTTAGTTGTCGCTTTGGATGATGATCTGGTATTTTCTTTTATGTCCTTATGGTTCAGATATGTTGTTCATGGTGGTTCAAGGTTGCTATATCCATATTTTTGGCTATTTGTTTGTTGTGAAGTTTGAGCTGTGTTCACCTGTTGTGAACTATATTTTTTGTATTCTGGTTGAGGTCCAAGAGAAAAGTTGTTGGTCAGGATTTCTCTTTGACAAAGTTTTTTGACTTGGGGTTCTAAAGTTAAGATATTTTGATTGCATTGAAGGTATTTTTAGTTTCTAGAAGTTTCAAGCTTAATTGTTCTATGTGTTTTACATTGGTTTGTTTGACCTCGTGTTAAGCACCATCTTCAAAGTTAATGAATCATGTTGGATCTACTTTGGGTCTCATTGAAGCATGTGGTTGGGTAACTCTCTTTCTAATTCAACCCTAGGATGTTTTGGCATTGACCTAACTTGCATTTGAAGTTGGATGGTGGACTTTGTATCTTTTTCAAGGTTGGAGATAGTATAAATATAGGATGAGCTAATAATAAAAAATATACAAGAGAAAAACATGGAAGATAAGTGAAAGAGTAGATGTGACATTTGTGATATTCAAAAAGTGTGTATGAGTTGTGTTTGGTTGATCAATGTGAAGCTTAATGTTGAGTTTTTAGATGCAGTGAGTAGAAGGTGAACTCTATCATTCATGCAAGTTGATCAAGTAACTGTGGTGGAATCCTTTGTTGCATTGGTATTGTAGTTTCTCTATAAAAATTCTTCTTTGTCTTCTTTGTATCTCTATGGTAGTGAGCCCTCTAGGTTGTAGGCTTGATGGATAGTGAGTCATTGTTTTTAATAGTGAGTCCTTATCTCAGGTAGTGAGAATTTTTTTAGGCAGCGAGCCTTTTGTAATCAGTTTTGATATTCTCTATAGTTTGAGTTAATACTCACCTTGGTTTTTCCCTCATTGAGTTTTCGATGTTAATCTAGTGTTATTATGTTTATGTATTGGATTTGAGTTTCTACATTGGCATTTGATGATTAATCATTTACATAGTTTTAAGTATTAGTTCTGGTAATTGAATTGAGGGTTAACATTTTTGACAACTAATTGACCCCCCCTCTTAGTTGTATTATTAAATAATTGGTATCAAAGCTTGGTTCCTTGGTGAAGATATTAACCACTTTAGGAAGGTCTATGATGGCTAGCAAAATGGTCTTTAATTTTTTGAGGTTTGATGGAGCTAATTATGGTATCTAGAAATTATTGATGGAAGAATATATGGAGTATTATAGATATATGTAGAGAAAGCTTATGATAATCCCTATACTCCTCCTGCTAATAGTACGAGTACACCTAAAGAGATCAAAGCACATGAAGTGAACAATAAGGAAAAGTTCATCTTGAAGAATAGTCTCATACATTTTGAGTTGATTAAGGTTTAGAATTTGAAGACAACTAAGGAATTCTGGGAAGCTTTATAAAGATCATGTGATGGTGATGAAAATGTTAAAGAGGAAAAATTATAGAATTGAGAAACATAGTTTGATCTTATACTTATGTCCAAAGATAAAAATTTTAAATCTTATATATAGATATTTGATGAGGTAGTGGCTGGAATACAATCACTTGGCGCTACTATAGATGAAACTAAGGATATACTATTAGGATTTTTTACATCTTATAATAATATAGACTATAAGACTTGTACTAAGGATCTTCTATTAGGATTTTTGACATCTTATGAGATGAGGAACCTGAGTTTAAGAAACAAAGAAAAATTAGAGACTGCCTTTAAAGCTACAAAAGATGATGATCTAGATAAAGAAAATTTTGATGAGATAGAAGCTAACTTTGTAAGAAGAATAAGGAAAGGCTCAAGTAAGTATGAAGGTAAGTTTCCATTTAAATTATTTAGTTGTGGAGAAATAGGTCATTATGATGCAAAGTGTCCAAAAAAAGATAAAAGGAAGAAAAAAAGATATGAGAAAGGAAAGAAAGGAAAGAAGAACAACAAAGCTTACTATGTGAATGATAATGCTATTATTTCAGATGAAGATTCAAAATAGGAAGATCCAAATGACAATGAATGTTTTTTCTTGGAGATTGAGGATGAACCTACTTCTATTAATTAGAAAAAATAGGTAAAGGAAAGCCCTTTGAAGAAGGAGGAGAAAATTGAACGTACAATTATCTCTACCATACATGCTAAACAAGAAAATAATTTTTGGGTAGTTGATAGTAGTTGCTCACATCACATGAGTGGTGATAAGATTAAGTTTGTTAAACTCAATAAATATGATGGGGGATTGGTTATGTTTGGAGATGATACTAGTGCTAAAATTTTTGGGATAGGTTTAGTAATTTTTGATTGCATGTATCATACAAATGATGTTTTCTATGTTAAGGGTTTAGGGCATAACCTATTGAGCGTTGGTCAGATGTGCAAAAAAGGATATGATCTTGTGTTTAAGGATGAGAAATGTGAGATCCAAAAAGGATCCAAAACATTGATTGCTACAGGAAAGAAATATGAAGGGAATATTTATCAACTTAAGATAAATGAAAGTGTTGATGGACAATGCTTTATGACTTAGATAAATGAAAGTTGGTTATGGCATAATATAATGTGTCACACAAATTTTGATAACTTGGTAAGGATTAGTGTTGTTCAGGGCATGTTAGGTTTACCAAGAATTATAAATCTTGTTAAGGCTATTTGTAAGAATTTCATAGTGCCATACCTTTTGCTCCATAATTCATATTTGAGTTTTTCTTTTAAAAACTGCATATGTTTTTGTTATGAATTTAAAGAGTATATTATCACACTAATTCTATAAAATGAAGATGAGTCGTTTGAGATTGGTCAAGGTAGCAGAGATGTTACTCTTCATCGCCAATGGAAAGTTATAAAGCCTCTATGGATTCCATTGGCAAGAATCATATCAGAATGATAACACGACACACAGGCATTCATGCATCACAGTAGCATCCTAGATAGAATATCCTCCACTAACACAAAGAAAAACTACAAAGTGAATGGGAAGTGAATAAAGGATGTGGAATAGCATTATCGGATTTGATTCTCTAAGATAGGAGGTACATAAAGGTGGAATATGCAAGGCATGTAGATTTATGCCATTACATGTTTACCCAAATTTATTAAGCATAATTGTTAGTGAATGCATACTAAAGTAGAGTGAAAGGTAATAAATGTATACCTGAACTATCAAGGAAACATATCAAAATATGGTGAACTCAAGTGCAAGAAAGAGAGATATTTCTCCATAGTTACTTGGTCCTGAGGAGAGTTGAACAAATGTGCAACATGCCCTCGGACCTATGAAAGGTGAGCAAAAGGTCTTGTAGGTGCTCAATCTTATAGAGGAGGCACCATAGGTGATCAGTCCTAAGGGAGGCAAGATGTGAAAGGCTCTATAGAGTCTAATAGGCTCTTATAGGTGCTAAATCTTGCAAGGAAAGCTCAAGGTGCTCGGTCCTTCAAGCTTGGTTAAAAAGCATCTTCAGATGTGTTAAACCTGCAAAGAAAAATTTTAATCCATACAAAAGACATGTTAGATAGAAAAAATCATGCAAGAAGACATACAATCATGAAAACAGTCATCAATTAACGGAGAAGATTTCAAAAGGGTCGCTTGGGAACCCTTCAAAAGAAAAATGGGTCCAATCAAGGAACACTTTGTTTGAAGGGCGATGATATTTTTCACAAATGATTCTAGCATCAAGGAATCCTTTTGAAAGATCTCTTTTTATCAAGGAATTTGAAAGGAAGAATACTCTTCTGGAAGGGCCAGTTTTCAAACTTCATCATTAGGGTATGTGTAGGATCATGATGGGCCATCAAGTGGTGATATGATGTGTTTTTGTATGCTATGTGGCTGGTGACTTTTTTTTTACCCAAAATTGATGAAACAAAAAGGGTTTTTAAAGGAGATTCTCAGGTTTCCACCAATATAAATTATTCTTTACTTTGAATTTAGTAAATTATTATTATTTATTTTCTATTTGAATTACAACTAAAGTCATAATTGATAGGTTGATTGAAAAAAATTTATATCTTTCAAATGGTAACATTTTTGAATCCAAAACATGCGTCACATTCTATTCTTCACATAATATAGGATTAAAAAATAAAGAAATGAATTTCATGAAGTTTTTACCAAGTTAAGGTGGTTAGACATATGAGTTTTTTAACTTTTAAAAGTTGTAATAAAAAATCATAATTAATTATTTACTTAGAAAAAAATTACAAAAAAATATGTATCATATCAAAACATGAGTTATCTACTTATATATAAAATATTATAAAAATATTATCATTTTATTGTGGTTAGGGTGGTCAGACAGACACCTACTTCTTATTTTTTCCCTGAAATTTAAGTACTATTGCATTGAAATTTCAAATTTTCACCAAATGGATTTTTCTTTTTTAAATAAACCTAGTAGTTTAGAAACTAAATTCAATTTGCTACAAATTCTATTCTTACATATTTTTCAAATACTATAGATAACTTATTCAAATTTTTACGCCAAGTTTCCTAACTCTAATTTTTCTAAATTTTTTGCCACTTAAGGGCCTATTTTGTCCATGATGATCCTGCACATACCCATTAGGAAAAATTACTCATTCATCAATGGAAATATTTCAAATTCTTTCTCTATGAATTTGTTTCAAAATAAAAATTCCACTAGGGGTTCCATGTTGAAGAATACATTTTTTTGAAAAATAAGGTATTTTTAGGGAGGACTTTGTTGGCCACCGAATACACCTTTTTAAAATTGGATCAATATGATATCCCCCTAGAATGATAGATGTTAAACACAAAAGCGAATGAAATCCTAAGGAAAGGGAAGAGATTCATGTTGTGGCCCATGATACATGACAAGATATAAGCGTGGAAATACTATCACAAATATGAGGGACAACACATAGGCACCACAACATCATGAAGCAAGACAAGAAGAAAGAAAGATGGAAAGGAAACATAAGAAAAGGTAAAGAAACCAAGAGACAATGGCATATAATATTTTGGGGTTATACTACTCATAGATATAAATAGATAGATATAATATATTATAAATATGAACTATCATCAATCCCTTACTATAATAGATTGTGAAGAGTATGTTAAAATAAAATGAAAAAAAAAAAATTGGTCAACATGGAAGGGAGGCATAAATGCACCCAACACTTTGCATCATCCCTAATTATCAAAATTCAAGGAACAATAAAGAGAAGAATATTGTAACAATTAGAAGAAGTTTATGATACAAAAACTCTTGTATCCAAGCACCGAAAAGGGTGTAAAGGTTCCTCTAGAAATACATAAAACAAGCAAGAGGGAACCAAACACACACACAAATCTAGTGTACAATTAAAGAAGAGATAACCTCCTAGTCCTCATTAACCAAGAGGTCATCATTCTCTCAATCTGGATCATTATAAGGGGAGGGTGGATGAGCGTAAAAAGGTGGTATAGCAAGGGGAGCACCCTCTGACCCTCTTACGATAGGAGCCAAGGAAGAGAGCCTCTTCAAGTCTTCTTCACTCAACTCTTGTGAGGTAAGTGTAATTGATTTTGCAAAAACATCACTAATAGAGTTAGGACATTGTCCACTAAATTGAACATGCACTTGATGTGAGTTCCATGTGTCTACTTAGTAGGTGAATAAGGAGGCACTTGAGACCCACTACCAACCTCACCAAAAGACTAAAGGGCAGTGACAAGCTTAGGGGGCAATGGGGTTACCTTCATCACTATGATGACACAAGCCAAGATAAAACTAGCTTCTAAAGAAGGTGATCCCTTCTTTCGACCCCCATTAGAAGCAAGGTCCTCCTCCAAATTTCACTTCATCGAAGGATCCAATATCTGCATAGAGGAAGAATTAGAGAAAACAATAGTGGACACCACCGAGGTATTTGGCATATGCATGAGCTTAGGGAAAGGTAGGATGTCCAAAAGGGATATCAAGAGAGGAGGCTTGATGGAAGGAGTGATGAACACTTGATCCCTCTTCAAGTGAGGATTATGATCCTTAGTTGGGGGAGCCAAAAGAAAGATTGAGGTGGCAAGAACCAAATTAGAAGGGGAAAAAGAGGAGGAAAGAGCAAAAAACTGTGAAACAGTGCTACCATCTCCACTTCTTCCTTCCGCAAAGCAGCCTACTCAATAGCTAGAGCCTTCCTATGTTGCTTGTGTTAAGGCATCATGAGAAAGCCATGATACAATAAGTTCATCCTTGGAGGGAGTGGACCAATAAGCACATGACAAAATGATCTAGTGAATATCCCTCACATGCTACCATCAGTTGATATCTAGTGTCGTACACAACATGCACTACACTCTCATGAGTTAACTTAAAGAATTTAGGGATCATCGAAGGGACCACATTCATGGAAAATAGACAAGGAATGCCTAGCTTCACTCTGAACAAGTCAAACCCTAGGATAATATAAAAGAGGGAATTTATCATCCTAGGTCCCACAAGGACTGAAAGGCTAATAGAACTTATGGGAAGAATGGAAAGTCCTTCATGTGTATTTATTTTACTCTTAGACTCATCATATCCATCTCTATGTAAAACATTTATTAGCATAAGCTCTTCTATATTGACATTAAATCAACATGTAGGATCAATGAGAATGCAAGTCATCATGTCCCCATTTATACAAGTGGGAATGTACAAAGAAGAGGGTTCTTTATTCAAATTCATTAGTAGATCCTATGATGTAAAGGTTATAGTAGGAGACCCATTCACAGGTTACATAGATATGATAGGAAGATGACTAAAAGAAGCCATCTTGTACATACACCAAAAATGACTTTCTTAGAGAATTCCAAAGGTTTGACAACCAAATAGTGACCTATTTATATTTCACTTTACAATATTTAGATATTTTTCTAACTATGCCACTAATGGTCATAGGATGGGTTACAAGGCTATGTGCCTTGCAACACACAAAAATACAATACACCTGGAATACAAGAGAAGAAATTCACAAAACCATGACATAAAACAAAAAATAGTTCACATCAGGTTCAACAAAATGTAGAGGATGGGTACCAACTGCTTAGGATGCCAAGTTATAGGAGGGTGTAGATCAATAGGCTACCCTTATCTATCTCAAACTAAGAGGAAGTTTTAGGATAATTTAGAGTTTAGAGGATGAAAGGAAGAAAAATGAAGTTGTTGTCCTTTAACAAGGTCGAGTGATTTAGGAAGTTAGGTGAGTAGATTTCTAGAGTTTGGACTGAGTTAGGCAACTCATTTCCAAAGGACTACATCACACGAAAATGAATGACATCCCCAAACATTGGCATCTTAGTGGGGTGCTAGTGTTTATATGGATAGAGAGCATAAAGTATAGTCAAAACCTAAGAAAAACCTACTAATGACCTAACTAATGTGATTTAATAAAATAATAGAAATATAAAAGAACTAAATAATAGAATAATAAGAGGAATAGTTTAACTTGATATAATCTATGAAGTGAGGAAAGAAGGGTGAGGAAACTGCACCTTCATACCCATGAGTTGATATCTTCAAGGTCTTCACTCAACAAATATCCTACACACAAGATCAAAAATTGTTAGGGTTGTGTATAGAAGACTATCAACATCATTCCCTCACTTTGGTGTTCCCAACTCCATGAACAACCAATATAGCAACTATAGGAGAAATGAGATAAATATATTGAAAGAAAATTAGCAAACAATATTTTGAACAACAATATGCTATGAAGAAATTATGATAATGCAAAATAAATGGAAGATGTAATGCAAAATAAATGGAAGATGGAATCATAGATCACATTTAACCACATGCACATAAGGACAATGGGAGAAGGAGTGAGCTCACAAGCTACCAAAGATCAATGTTGCTGCAACAATGAGAAGAGTGAGTGAACCAAAATATTAACATCCATCTTTAAAGATAGTGAAAGTGTTGTGAAAAGAGTGAAGAGAATAGTCTCAAGTGTGTGAATGATCAAGAAGTATACCAAGATTCAGATGATATGAATAAATGAGATAACAACTTAAAGATGAAATTGGAGGCGAAGGAGTCATTTGAGGTCGGTCAAGGGAGCAGAGACATCACTCTTCGTCGCCAATGGAGAGTTGTAATGCCTCTTTAGATTCCATAGGCATGAATCATATCAAGATGATAGCATGTTGTCGACACATCCACGTATCTCACTAGCATCCTAGCCAAAATATCCTCCATCGACATAAAAAAAAACTAGCAATTGGATGGAAAGTGAATAAAGGATGTGGAATAGCATTATCAAACTTGATTCTCTAAGGTAGGAAGTAAGCACGTGTAGAATTTGTAAGGGGTACAAATTCAGGCCATTACAAATATCAAAGGAGAAATATCAAAAATATGTGTGTGAATCATTTTGGCTAGATTATGCTTGCAATATCATGCACATAATCACTATGATAGAAGTAATATAGAAGTTTGTACCATAATTTTGGAGGTCAATTTTTGAGAGTAGAGTGTGTTCTTTAGCAATATAGTCTTACTTTGTATTTTCTTATTAATACGAGTTTTTCTGTTTAGTTTTAAAGGAATCTATAATTACACATGTTTCATCATATTATTGTGTTTTTGAAAGATATGTTTAGCATGCAAAAAGACTGAAGTGATAGAAGGTTCTATTTACATGTATGTTAACTAGTTGGTGTTCAAAAATTGCATGGCAATGGATAGTAATATGTAGTACCTAGAGCAAGTGAGGAGTGTCAAGATAGGTCTAGGTTAAGGTTATTGTGACATCACATGACATCACAATATTTTGGTGGTAACAAAATTTAATTTAGGATGGACCTATTACACAATTTATATAATTTGAATTTAGGTCCATCTTATATCATCCTGGTCAATTGTGGATCACTGGACAACATGGAGGAGTATTCATGTAATTCCATGTATAGAAGCATCATATATTTATGCAAATGTATAATGCTACTTATAATTGAAGATAAGGTGGTGAGTGAATATATAAGGAGATGGCTATGCAAGTTGGTCTTATTCAAAATGAGTTAGATTTGGATAGTAAATCTAAGTAACTATTCTCAATGTGGTTTTTCCTATCTTTCTCCACATATATAGATGGTGTTCTCTTGTGTGAATGTGTGCTCATGATTGTTTTGCAATTAGTAGTAGGAGTGCTCATTCAAAATTCATGTTCAGATATATGTGTTGAATTTAACAATTTTAAAGACATTTGATCTACTGATTTACCCCCCTCTCTTAGTATATTGTGTGACCTTCAAACACTCCATTTTAGCACCATAATCTCCTCAAAAGATGCTTATGACATGTCTCATAATCAAGACTAAGATTTCATTGTAACTCCATTTGACTTTACTATCTAACACATTATAACATCTATCATAAAATTTATGATAAGAGGATCCCATAATATCTATGGCATCTCACATCTCCTCAAAATGTTATTATATAATTATGTTTTACAATTCAATGTATTTGACACATGGCACATCAAGTCCCAACTCAAAGTAGGATGTATCACTTTTCATTTGACACTTTAAAATATGAAAATTAAAAAAATAAATAATTAAACTACTTAAAACTTGCAAAGATTGAGATGATTTAATTCCCTACAACTTTACTATGAAATAATTTTTATGATGATCCTCTATAGACATAAATTATTTGTACAAATATACTAGAAAAAAATGAGTTTAATATTTTTCTATTATTCTATATAATATGATTATTTTATTAAAATTTTATTTTTCATAAGACAGTTTTGCTAAAATTTCAATTATGTTTTACTATAGATAAAACATTGAATTTCAAAAGATAAATCTTAAAATATGGCTACACATAATTAGATTACAAATTTTAGTTCCTAGTACAATTATGTAAACCAAATCTGATGTTCATATTTAAAAGGTCTTATTTTTCTAGAGCTTAACTAATCATTTTCCACAGAAAAATATATTCTTCTCTGAAAATTTCAAAATATATATTACAATTGTTAATTTAAATAAACTAAAAGAAATTTTGTGTTATTCTAACTCAATAGAACATTAGGTTTGCTCACTTGTTATATCTATAATATTTATGCTATAAGTTATGGTTATTTATAGAAATAACCTGCATATGTACTTTTACCCTTAATTGATTTAGTCTCGTTTATGCATCCTAAGGGCATTCCATAAGGGCGTGGCTATTGACTCTGGATAAACATTTGCAAGTATAAAGCAACGCCTACAGCGTAAACGTCCTTTACCAAACAAATGCATATATTTTTTCGAATTTCTGAACACTCTTGACTTGTTGTGAAAGAGAGAGCATCATATATTATTTAAGAAGAAAGAGTTGATAATGGATTTCTTTAAGGAACTCCCGGAACAAATAACTCTAGACATCTTACTAAGAGTGCCATACAAATCTCAACCAAAGGTTAAGCAGTTGTTGAAACCTTTCAAGGAGACGATGGAATCATTCCAGTTTTATCAAGATAGAATTGACTTTGGAACGTCCCAGAAATATATATGTTTCCTCTACCTTTCTGGGATAGCTATATACGACCCCGACGATCAGTCATGCGAATTGCTTGCTCCAATTCCCACCGGATTTCAAGTCGTATTGTTTACTCAGATTCTGTGTCTTAATCATAAGATTTTTCTAGTGGGCGTGCAACATTATGACGATCCTATAAGGATTCTGATATATGATTTATTGTCTCGTACATGGAAGCAAGGCGCTGAAATGCCAACGGCGAGAGATGTATCCCCGTTTGCATGTTGTGCTTCCCCTGAAGGATTAATTTACATTGCAGGAGGAATTGACATATATAATTTTGAAAATGAACTCCGTGAAGCAGCAGTTTACAAAGTAGATGAAGACAAGTGGGAGCTTCTTCCTGAGATGAACCAAGAAGTTGGCTTCTGTAAGGGTGTTTTTATTGAAGGAATGTTTTATGTCATTAGTAATTTGGATAATAGAACTCAAAGATTTGATCCCAACACAGGAGAATGGACGACAATAGTAAATATGTCTTTAAATGGTTTAATGTGGGCCGATGTTCTATATGCGTTTGGACAATTAATTGCGTTTGAAGGGAATGGAATAGAGCATTATGATTGGGAACAAAATGCGTGGAGAGAAATGGATTCCCTCCCGAGACAACTTTTCATTGCACATGCCACAGTGTGGGGCGATAGAATTTTATTTTGCGTATGTTCTGATACTTCCAACCTTTCAGAGTCTCCAGAATTTTTTTGGTATAAACCGGGAGCGGATTCCTCTGAGAAGTTTCCGGATCTTGACATCATATTGGTTACCACAATAGAAATTTAAAATATCCGTACCTGTTTCATTACTATACCATTTCAAACATATGATTAAATATTTGGCGAATCCTGCTTTCTTCCCTTTGTGTTTGCATTTCGACCTTTTCATAACTACGGATTACGATTAATTTCTTTCCTGTACAATTGTGGCAGAATTTTGGATTGTTTTTGGTTTGTTTTAAATCGAATTTCTATTGAAGCGTTTCCAAACGCCGCACTTTATCGAGCTCGGTTGAAGAACATTTATACCAGGATTTTATGGAGACTGAATTTCTATTTTCTTTAAGTTATTGGAAGAAAAATACAATGTTACTTTTAAATGAAATAATGTTATTGCCTCAGGGTAGGCGGCTGAGAGGAACCAGAAGTGTTCTATAAAGCGTCTAGTAGTGTGTGTGTTTAATTTGTACTGTTTATTTATTTTTATTTTTTTATAATTAATGTATTTTTTATATGATAGAAATTAAATTGGCCTATTAAATTATATTACATTATATCTATGTAAAATTATTATAATTAATATTAATATATTGTATATAATATAAATTAAATTAGGATACATATATATGACAATTGTATTTATTATATATAATCTATCTCATATAATGCAAATTAAATTATATATAATTAATAATATTATACTATTAATATTATATATTATATTCTATACTAAAAATTATTAAATACAAACATAATACTATTATAGTTATTTATTATTATTATACAATATTTTTTATATTATCTTTCTTATATCATATTTTTGGTATTACACAATATGAAAAATAATATAATATATTAATATATATACTATTTATATATTATTTATAATGTTTATATTTATATTATTCATTCTATTATTCACTATATAAGTATTAGTATATATTATATATAATTATTATATTTATACTATACATTCTATTATTTACTATATACATACTATAACTATATAATACAATAACATATAAAATAATAATTATTACATAATTATGTTATGGTCAACTTTATAATTGATACTAAATGTTATTGAAATCTTATATTAAACTTATTTTTTATTTTGACAACGAGTCTTTCTTTTTGTGGTAACGAAAAAAAGTATCCCTTCTACTTTCTCTTTCTTATTTGGGCCCTCCTTGTGAAATGTGGTGTAATGTATTTGATATATTCAGCTTAGGTCTTGGGCCCTTGTGAACTAATGAACATGAATGGTACCTTGCTAAAGTGTTGTGAAGTATTGTGGCACTCTTTCACACTTTTCTAAGTTTTTATTAATTAACTACAACTAAAAAATATATTTTTAACCTTAATCATGCGTTATCTAAAGTGTTGTAACAAGTTTTCACACTTTTCTAGGGTTGTCATTAATAATTAGCCTGCTTTATTCTTTAATTGGCCTTATTTTTCCATCCACATGCCACATTTAATGCATCTTTTTGAGGTTAATCCCAACACAAATCAATACCCAATTATAATTCAGCTGTTTTAGGTTCAATGACCCCAAATTTAGTGATCTGGGACTCATTTTCCATTTGAGGTTAATGAATCCCACCTAGGTTCTTGGGTCCCAAACTTGGTTTGACACCTTTCCAAGCATTTTAAAAAATGGTCCCAAAATTATGCCTAGTGGGACTCATTCACCACCTTGGGGGAACGAGTCTTGTGTGGCCCAAAATTAAAATTAATTTAAATTTTTGGTGATATTTTATCTTCATACATATAATGTTGGCTTGTAGTGTTGCAATTTCAAGATTTTTTGCATAATTAAGTATAAATGCAAGGTTCTTTCACTCATTTTTCCCCCAAACGTTCAAGTATTCATCCTTATAGCAAGTTTGTGTTCTCAACTACATTCATGTGTCTGCAAGAGCATTCAAGAGAAGATTATCAAGCATTTTAGAACAACATTCAAGCATCAAGCAGCATGTCAGATTTCATGCATCATGTTTGTTTTAGAGCGAATAATTGTGATGTAGGGTTTTATGATTCAAACAATCATTTCATTCAAGATCTATCACCTTCGAGCAAGAGTCAAGATCTGCATCCATTGGATCCATTATATATATGTTCATAGCACTTCATTGATAGGGTTTGGTGAGTTGCAATATCATATTTTGTTCTTTCATAATTCTCCATTCCTATTTCATTCCCTTTCAAGGTTTGATTAGAAAAAAAAATTGACCAAGGAAAATCCCGTATCCACTAACCCCATAATATTTTCCCCTCTCGTTTGTATGTGACTTGTAGGTATAGGTTGTAAATTTCCTAAGGACCAAGATTGGAGAAAAGTTTTCAAATCATTCTAAGTTGTCAAAGTTGTCATCAAGCCTTAGAGAACATTGGATAACACCTACATGTTGCAAATCAAGATTTTAGATCCAAAAATCAATTAAGAAGGAAAAAGTAGAAAAAGAAGAGTAGTATCAAACTTTAAAGCTTTAGAAAACCCTAATTGGACTGATTCGACACATCTAGTGAATGATTTTGAGTTTTAGTCATGTTGTATGGTGTGACCGTTGGCCTCCTCTTCCTGTGGTAGGCGTAGTCCAACGTGAAACTTGGGATTTGTTACATGGTTTAACCACCTCCTGTGGATCTTAATCTTCTATAAATCTAGCGGCTATATTAGGCATTAATAGGTTGATCTTTTGGTTCAATGACAACCATCTTTGCAACAATTGGTATCCGAGTTGAGGTCACAGGTTCAAACCCTACACTTGTCTTGTGGGGATTGTTGCAAGGTGTGACCCTTGGGTCCTCTTCTTATGGTAGGCTTAGTCGAACACGACGTTTGGGCTTTATGACATGGTTTAACTACCTCTTGTGAATCTTTCTCTTGTATAAACCTAATTGCTTTATCGGGCATTGACAGGATGATCTTTTGGTGCAATGATAGCTATCTTTGCAACAAGTCAAAATTCATTTTTTGTAGATTTAGATACTAATTTGGTAGATTCTTGTTCTTGCATAGAAACCAAAAATCTCTATTGATTCTCCCATCTTGGAAAATGAGTCTGACTCAACATTAAAATCATATTTTCTAATGTTTCATACCTCCATCTAGACATCTCCAGAGTTACAAGTGCACGTATTATTTTTTGTAGCTTTGTATTTTGTTTCATGTGGATTTTTAGATCATTTTGTGAAGCTTAAAATTGAATTAGGGTTTTTCATTTCATATTTCATTTCAACTTGCATTGCATTTATCTTTCCAAGTTCTTAATTAGTTTTGAAATTCTTATTAGTTTACAATAAGCCGCTAGGATAGCTCTATTGCAAGATCTCTTTCTCCTTTGCATTGAGATCTCTAGGGTTACCCTTGATTGTAGTAGGTGGAAAATGGGTATGCTCTATGCCCTAAGTCATATGATATCATTTAAACCCATTATCATATACAAATTATTTGTTAACCTTCATTTAGAACATTTTACTTTTTGATGAGAGCATCATCATCCTCGATGCAACTTGCATTAAATTTCCATTAGGGTTTGCATTGGTTAATTGGAATTCTAGGGTTTATAATTTTTGCATTAGTGAAAGTGCATATAGGTTGCATTTTTTCATCTAAAATCATTCAAAATCATATAAATTTTGCATTTGCATTTAGTATTTAGATCATACAAACTGAAAAGCATAAAAATCACCTAAAAATCATTGAATTTAAAATTAAAAAACCTTACTAGGACTCAATCGCCCCCTCTGAGAAAATCAATCCCATTGCACATCTAAACTTTTCTTTTACAAAATAAAATTCCTTGTTTCTAGACTTTTGGTTTTTTCCATTAGTTAGTTGTTTAAACTAAAAAGCATAAAAATCACTTAAAAATCTCTTATTTTTTTGAAAAAAAAACATTTACTAGGAATCATTCACCCCTCTCAGAAAATCAATCTCAATTCACATCTAAAACTTCCTTTTATAGAGTTAAAAACCTTATTTTGAGACTTTTATTTACTACCATTAGTTAGCTATTTTAATTTGTTATTTTTTTTAACATGCAATTCAATAAATCTAGTTTCAATTAGTCCATTTCATGTATTTCTTAATTCTAAATTTTCATTTACAACATTTCATTTTTAGGTCATTGCATAGCATAATCAGTAAATTACCTTGTTTATAATTTGAAAATTACATCTAGACATTTCATTATAGGTCATTGTATTACATTTCAAGTTTCTTTTGATAGATTACATTTCACAAAATGATAGAGTGTGTCTTTTCCAAGTTTATAAATAAAAAGTTAGTCAATAAGCATGTCAGGTATTCATTCAATGTATTCCCTAGCTATGAGAGTCTCTTAGTGCAAGAGAGTGAAAATGTTGATGCCTGCCTTAAACCTACACCCCCTCTTATCTCTCCTATTTGTGGGAAGGTTGTGATAGAATAAAATAAAAATATAGATAATCCTAATGATCATAGTTGCTCTTCTCCTAATACCTCTCCTACTTGTGAAAAAGGTATTTCAGTGTTAGAAGATGCACTCATTGAGAATCATGGTATTGTTGAAAGCTCCCCTTCTGTAAACTCTCCTACATTCGAATATATTATAGCACAAGAGAATGGAACCATACACACATTTTTAAACATTACCTTACCTAATTTCCATTCCCCCTTTGTTTGTGACAATGATTTAGTGGAAGAGGATGAGATTGTAAATGATGTGCATATGTTTTTTTTTAAATGATCAAACCTTTAAATTCTATAACAAACCTCTTTATGATACTTCCCCTACTTATACTATTTTGGAAGATATTAGGGAACAATGGAATGAAATCATAAATGATAATGAAATTCATGCTTATTCTTCTGTTAGTATCTCTCCTAGTTGTGAAGAAGATACTTTGACCAATGAAAGTCATGAGCATCTTAGTTGTCCCTCTCCACCTAGGGAAACCCTTATTGAGCAAAAAAAATCAACCATTGATCACTCCCCTACTTGTGATGAAGTCAATTTGGAAGAAGCAATCCTTGAATGTCAAGAAAATTTAGTTTTTAGTTCTCATAACAACTATCCTCCTAGGGAGGATATCATGGTGCAAGAAAATCTCAACATTGACACATATGATGAGGTTTCCTTAAGTGAAGATGATGAAGTGACATTACACTCTTCTTCACTAAGAGATCATGAAAATAAAGATAAACTCGTTGAGGTTATGATGACATAAATTATATCTCCTTTACTTAGCAAGCATACTAAATCACCTCCTGTTGGTGAATCGCATAAGAAAATAAGATGTTTCTTGAAATCTATGATTCAATCTAATAGTAACAGTGTGTTTGCAACAACTGAGTTATAACTTAGTTTCTCAAATATATAGAAAACTAAAAATCACTCCCACTCCATTACCTTTTCCTCAACATTTTTTTCCTAGTGTTGAAGGCCTTAAAAATACTCCCACTAATATATGTGTATGGAAACTCATTCAACTATCACCTACATACAAGTGACTATTTCAATAAATATTACAAATAAAGTAGGAGGAGATATAATCTTATATGAAATTGAATAATGTCACATCCTCAATTCATCCCATGCAAGTCACATAGTCAGAAATCACATTCCCTAAACATGAATCACCCTCACTTGAGATGTGAAAAAAATATGAGCCTTTATAAAAAGGGTATGTGCAAGATCATCATGGAAAAAATAGACCCTTAAGCGGCAAAAATTTGAGAAAAATCAAAGTTAGGAAAATTGACATAAAAATTTGAATAAGTTATCTATATTATTTCAAAAATATGTAAGAATAGAATTTGTAGCAAATTGAATGTAGTTTCTAAACTATTAGATTTATTTTTTTTAAAAATCTGTTTGGTGAAAATTTGAAATTTCAATGCAATAGTACTTAAATTTTAGGGAAAAAATAAGAAGTAGGTGTTTGTCTAACCACCTTAACCACAATAAAATGATAATATTTTTTTATAAGATTTTAGATATAAGTAGAGGACTCATGTCTCAAATTGATGCATATTTTTTTGTAATTTTTTTCCAAGTAAAAAATTAATTATGATTTTTTTATTACAACCTTTAAAAAATATATAAAATCGTATGTCTAACCACCTTAAATTGGTCAAAAATTCATGAAATTTGTTTCATTTTTTTTAATCCTATAGTATGCAAAGCATAGAAGTGGCACATTTTTTTGGATTTAGAAAATGTGAGACCATTTGAAACCTATAGATATTTTTCAATCAGCCTATCAATTAGGACTTTAGTAATAATTCAAATAGAAAATGAATAATAATTATTTATTGAATTCAAAGTAAAGCATAATTTATATTGGTGGAAATCTGATAATCTCTTTTAAAAATCCTTTTTGTTTCGTCAATTTTGGGTAAAAAAAAAGTCTTCACCCACATACCCATCATATTGCTACTTTTTGGCCCATCATGATCCTGCACATAGCCATAAACGTGATCATTAATGAAACTATAGTTAGGCACACTCTCATAGAAAATGCAGCAAGTATTAATGTTTATATCCTTGACCTCCTAGAAAAAATTTCCATGGAAAAAAGGCTCATTCAAATTAATGATGATCATATTCGTGGATTTGACAATGTTAATAGGAAACCATTAGGAATGATCACATTGCCTATTGAGGTTGGACCTGTAGTGTTTCCTACCCCTATCCATATCATTCTAGGACACCTTTCATATAACCTTATCCTAGGGAGACCATGGATTCATGCTATGAAAGGATCCCATCCACTCTTCACTATTCAATTATATTTGAATACAACAACAAGAAATATAAGGTTGAAGCAGATGGAAAAAGATATGAATCATATGATCACAACATTTCCAACTCCCTGAGTACTTTCATTCCAAAATTAAAATTTAAACCTATACAAGTTGATATCAACCCTAAAAACTTTAGTGATAACTTGGGTTTGTTATATTTTATGCCTCCTTTTAATAAAGTATCCAAAACATCACAGTAAAAATCTAAAGAGTCATATACAAATGATTTATTTTTAGATACAAGTTATAGTGATGATTGGAGTTTTACACCTTCCTTTATATGAGAGTGCACAATTTCAAAATCTAAATCAGAACAATCTTGTGTTTCATTTTCTCAACTTGTTTCTACAACATTATCCCATGGTGGTGATGGGGGATATGTAACTTCCATCTATCATGAGGGGATGATGCATAACTTTAAAAACTATTTGTGTTCCCATGAAGGAACTAATCCTTCTTAGAAGCATAAAACCACTTCATCTAAATTGAAATATTGCTATGGTATTGGATATAATATTTCTCCTACTCATATAGAATTAACACATGAAGCAAACTGACATACCATAATCTTTCAAGAAAGATCTAGGTTTACCTCCTTTATCTCCTTTTTCATATAAGGCCTTATCAATTAGTGTGTGTATGATATCTTGAACAAATAAAGGAACATATTCTATTATTGATCAAGAGAGTATCTTGTTGAGACTCCTCCAAGAACATGAAAGAAATTTTACTACAAGAATTTCTTTTGTGCATACCATAGAGTTCATGGTTATTCTACTAATGAATATAAGGATTTAAATGATAAATTCAGCATCTTAAGGATTGTGGTGCTCTTCCTTGTGTTGAATCACATAATTCCTCTAGTTGATACTAATTTTTATGCTAGCATGTTTCTCACTAGCTTACCCTTGTCATGCACTAAGTGGGGGCAAGTGGTTAGTTAGCCTTATCCTCGTATGTCATTTATCATTTTATCCTTTGGTTAGTTGACTAAGTTTCCCATACATATAAGATAAATATTGGGATGTGGATGACATGCCTTAAGTTCACTTGAATATGAAATACTTATTCACGATGTAGTTTGATTCAAAAACATATGACCTAGTAGAGGGATTTCTAAATAGGCTCTCATGTCCTCTTCTACTTTAAAGATTTTTTTTAGATTAATGGTGCTAGAAACTACTTTAAACTGGGGAAATACATTGAAACTCAAGTTTCAATATGTGATTTTTTTCGTCTTTCGATGCATCCTTTCCTTTGTGGTGTCATGGGGCTTGATTTCCTCCAAGAGCATGATACTTCTTTGACTCGTCCTCTCTTGGAGACATTAGGCACAATGTTCCTTAAGAAGAGACCTTGCATGAACTAAGAAAAATCCCTTTGAACATACCTTACGCTATTTTTAATTTACAACAATTTTTATATGGACACCTTCAATAAAACACCTAGCATGCCTGTGGTGCCATCTTGTTTGTTTATAAGTTCTAAGCATACAAATATTTTCTTGTCTCACGAAGCTCAAAAATCATTTTCAATTGTTCCTTATCAAATTTATGTAGAGGTATAACTTTGGTTTGGTTTGATGAGAAGTTGAATGAGGGCATAACTTCCCCTTAGCCACTCATGTGTGTGTGTCTGAGAGAGCATATCAGCCATGAGTGTATGTGTCTCACCTTCTTAGATTTCTCAGCCAATGGACAACTTAATGTTTCATTTCCTTAGAGTAGGTATGCATTTTTTGGACAAAAAGCCTAGACCTGATCCACATCGTGATGGAAAAATGGTCGAAGCTTTATTTTCCCCTTTCTTTTTGATTTTTTTTTGTCTCCTTTAAAATACATGCTTATTCTTTGTTTATTCTCTTTATATCATTTTCATGTGTGTTCTTTTGATCCTATGTTGGTTTGCTATGGGATCTTGATCTTGGGGGCTTGACCACCTCTTTTGATCATTGTCATCCTATCTTACCAACATTTGTGTATTTGGACCCCTCTTGATGTGTGATTGTCTATTTTAGTGTGATTTTGAAGCAAGCTCACCCTCACACTAAAGTGGTGGCTAAAATTTGTAATGAAAGAAGTATCCCCTCTACTTTCCATTGCTTGTTTGGGCCCTCCTTGTGAATTGAGCTTAAAGGTGCCTTGATTTAGTGGTGTAATGTGTTTGATACATTCACATTAGGTCTTGTGCCCTTGTGAACTGATGAATGCGAATATTACCTTTCTAAAGTGTTGTGAAGTGTTGTAACACACTTTCACACTTTTCTAATGTTTTATTAATTAACTACAGCTAATAAATATATTTTTAACCTTAATCATGTCATATTTAAAGTGTTGTAAAGTATTGTAACAAAATTTCACACTTTTCTTGGGTTGTCATTAATAATTAGGCTTCCTTATGCTTTGAATGGCCTTATTTTACATCCGCAAGCCTCATTTAATGCATATTTTCTAAGATAATCCAAACACAAATCAATATCCAATCATAATTAAGGTGTTTTAGGTTAAATGGAACCAATGAGTTCCACCCAGGTTTTTGTGTCCCAAGCTTGGTTTCACACCTTTCTAAGCATTTTTTAAAATCATCCCAAAAAATTATGCATGGTGGAACTCATTCACCACATTGGACGAATGAGTCTCATGTGTCCCAGAAAAAAACTTAATTCAAAATTTTGGTGATATTTTATCCTCCTAGATCTAATTTTGGCTTGTAGTGTTGTAATTTTGGTAATTTTTGCATAATTGAGTATAAATCCATGGTTGTTTCACTCATTTTCACCCCAACCATTCAAGTATTTATCCTTGTAGAAATTTTGAGTTCACAAGTTCATTCAAGTGTCTACATGAGAATTCAAGGGAAAATTATCAAGAATATTGGAACAAAATTCAAGCATCAAGGATCATGTTAAAGATTTCATGAATCGTGTTTTTTTGGAGTAAATAATTGTGATGTAGGGTTTTATGATTCAAGCAAGCATCTCATTAAACATCTATCACCTTCAAGAAAGATTCAAGATCTACATTAATTAGAACCATTTCTTACATGTTTACAACTCTTCATTGATAGGGTTTGGTGAGTTGCAACATCATATTTTGTTCATTCATCATTCTCCATTCCTATTTCATTGTGTTTCAATGTTTGATTACCAAAATGGCAAGGAAAACCCCTATCCACTAACCCAACAACATTTTCCCCTCATCTTTGTGCATGAATTTCAAGTGTACGTTGCAAATTTCATATGGAGCAAGATTGGAGAGAAGTTTTCAAATCATTCAAAGTTGTCAAACTTGTCATCAAGCATTGGAGAACATTGGAGAACACTTATAGGTTTCAAATAGGGGTTTCAAATTAGAAATCAATTAGGAAGGATAGAGCAAATGGAGAATAGTGGGATAAAAATTTGAAGCTTTATAAAACCCTAACTAGAATGATTCACTACGTTTGGTGAATGAGTCCCAGTTTTAGTCAAAATTTATATTTTTACAAATTTGGATACCCATTTGGTATATTCTTGTTCTCGCATAGAAACCCAAAATTTGGACTAACTCTCCCAGCTTGGTGAATGAGTCCCACATAGCATTAAGATCATATTTTTTGATGTTTTAGACCTTCACCCAACCATCTCTATATTTCTAGGTGCACACATTTATTTTTGTATCTTTCTATTTTGTTTCATGTGCATTTCTAAGTCATTTAGTGAAGCTTTGTATTGAATTAGGGTTTTTCATTTCATCCTTCATTTCAAATTGCATTGCATTTTTCTTTCCTAGTTATTACATGGTGGTGAACCCTTTATTGGTTTACAATCATCCCCCAGGACAACCCTATTGCATGATCGCTTTCTCAAGGTTTGCATTGAGATCTCTAGGGTTACCCTTGAATGTAGTCTATAGGTGGTAAGTGGGTATGCTCTATGTCGTAAGTCATATGATAGAATTCAAACCTAATTTTTCATTCACCACAAAATATTTTAGAAGTGATCCCTTTGAATCTCTTTGTAATAAAGGTTAATATTACTTTATATTGTGAGCTAATGGACTCACTGTGGTTTTTTCCATTTTTGGTTTTACGCATAAATCTGGTGTTTCATCATGTATTGTTTTATATTGATTTTTTTTCTATTATCTTCTTTCTTGATAAATAATCTTAATAGTTTAAGAGTTAAATGAATTAATGCAAATTTGAATGCTTGTGACATTTTTTTAATTTTTAAGGTACAACTAATTCACCCATGTCCCAATTGTATTATGCATTCAACAATTGGTATTAGAGCATGGTTCCTTGGAAGAAAGTTTAACCATTTGAGGTAGATCTAGGATGGTTCAAAACAAATATGTTACTATGTTTTATGGATCATATTATGGATTTTAGAAAACAAGGATGGAAGGTTTTCTAGTTTCTCTTAGATTTTAAGTTTGGAAGTCAATTGAGAGGATATACCATTCTTCCTAATGGTCTAAGAATGATCATGAAACAAAGGCTTATGATATTAATGGGAAAGGAAGGTATGCTCTCTTAAATGATCATTCTAATTTTGAATTGGTGAAAGTTATAAATCTAAAAGCTGCTAGAGAAATTTTGGTAGAGTTAGTGTAGTGTCAGAAAAAGTGTCCCTTTTTCCACACCTAATTTGGGAATAATTAATAATAAAATGTGCTTAATTATGCCTTAGCATAGAGATGTAACATGCTTTTCGTTTTCACATTAATTTTAGGTTTCTTTTAGATAAAATGGACTTAATTGTACCTTATTTTTGATGTTGTAAGGTGTATCTATACACTTTTACATTGATCTAGGGATTCATTAATTAATTGAGGTTAATTGGCCTTAATTGGTCCCTTTAATTAAAATACATGTATGCTTAATTAAATGTAAATTTCTACAAAAAACATAAAATTCATCAATTCCATTACACCACTTAACTTTGGAAAGTGTGTGTCCTAGGTGAGTTACATATGACCCATTTTCCATAAGGTGAATGGGTCCTCACCTAGTTTCAAGACCCCATTTTTACATGATGTTTAACACCTAGAAATTTGTGTCCTAGGTAAGTGACCTAGGACCCATTCACCCTATGGCACATGGGTCCTCATAGACATAGGATCCCTCCTTGGGATATTCTTTTGTGGTATTTTAATGATTTCAAATCCATAATTCAATGTCGGCTTGTGATATTTGAATTTCAAGAATCAATGTTAAGATATGTATAAATAAGGGGTTGTTTAACTAAGTTTCATCTAATATTTTCAAGTTTCCAAGTCATAATAGAAATTTTATGATATCACAAGAATTCAAGAGTATTTTAAAGGAATGCATGGCTAGATTATTGAATATTATTAAAACATTCAAGAATCCATTATCATGTAAAAGCCATGCATGTTGTTTGAGCCAACATGTCGATGTAGTGTTCAAGATCCATTCAAGTGTTCAAAGGAATCATCTCTTATGAAGTTTTATTATCAAGATCCATATCATTTGACACTGCTTCATGCTTATTTTAGATTTGTATTCCAAGGTTTCATATAAGATTTGGTGAATTGTTTCACATTGTTGTTCATTCATTATTTCATTTCAAAGTTTAATTACCAAAATTGGGTTTGACCAAGGCCAACCCCATTCCCAAAAATACAAAAAATTTCTCTCTATGATTTGTGATTTGTAGATTTAGGTTGAATATCCATTTAAGAGAAAGATTGAAGAAAAATGAAAAATTATCTAAGTTGCTAAGAAAGTTATCAAATACTAAAAATTGAGCTACAAGTTTTATTTTTGGCTTTCTGATAGTGCTCAAATAAAATATGGCAGTTCAAACATTGAATATTAGAACATAGAAAGGAATTTATAGGAGCCCTAGCTAGCCCCCATTCACCATAGGGTGAATGATTCCTCAATGAGGACTGAAAAAACCCTTTCTGTAATAGGTACACATCATTTTATCACTTCTAAATCTACATTTTGATAGTTGGTTCTATTTATTCTAAGATTTTAATTCTATGTGTTACATTTTTTAATCAAATAGTGAAAATTAATTGTGTTTGTTATCATTTTATTGAACTCTCATTTAACTGTAATAAAAACCACAATATATATTTTCCTATGCTTGAGTTAGAAACTATCTAAGAAGGAGATGAAAAAATATAGCAAGCTAAGATGAAGAATACAAAGATCATGTTTTAAACCCTCCAAATGTATAAAGATGAAAACATCACAAGCTACTTGCATAATGTGAATGAAGTTTTAAATGGAATCAAAAGTATTGGTGGAAAAATTAAAGGAGAAGATGTGGTAAAGAAGGTATTCAAAAACTATTCATAAAGCTTATAGTCATAAAGTTTCTATTATTTAGGAATTACAAATTTTGAATCAATATACCAAAGATCAATTGTAGTGTTCTTCAAACAATTTTGAGATGAGAGAATTTGGAATAAGTAGTGCAAAAGTTGAGACTAATTTTAAGGCTAGAAAATTGTGAAAGAATGTAGAATTAGATCAAGGTGATCTTGATGATGCGAAAGATGACTTTTTAAGAAGAATGAAAAGGGGTACTAAAATTTACAAAGGTAAGTTTCCATTCAAAAATTTCAGTTGTGGAAAGATAGGCCATTAGAGGGAAAACAAAGGTAATATGATTAAAAAAAACTATTATGTTATAGAATATGCAAGTATATTTGATGATGAATCTAATTATGGAGATGATGATAATGGTGAATGTTTGTTCATGGATTTAAAAGATGAAACTAATTCTACTAACTCTGAGAGATGTGTGAAGGAAAAGGCTCCAGAAGTATATGCTAAAATAGAAGGCAATTGGGTGTCTGATTTTTGTGCTAGATGATGAGTCTTAAATATGCTCATAGTTTGAAAATTTTGATACTCTTACTTTTATTATTAATAGTTGTTTAAACTTGTTGATTAAAGAATTTTTGGGTAGTATCCCGTAGCAATGAATTCCATATTCCTGCAGCTTGACAACTTCATTAATCACCTTATTGACCTCTCGCATTGCTAATGTATGCTTATGATTTTGGATAATGGAATAGGATTAACATGTGATTAATGAATAGATGTCATGTTACTTGTGTGTATGTTTTCCTTTGCCTCTATCATTTATTGCAGGATTGTTGGAGGGAGCAGAAACTGATCAAGTGCAAGAATCTCAATTCTATTGAAGAAGTCGTTCCAGTAATAACTCTTTGACTGAATCTTTGGGAAGAAGCTTTAACAATCCTTTGATTTAGGGAGTGTGTAATGCTATATTTTCTCCGGGTCCCGTCGAGCAGATAGACTTTCATTTATGAATATTTGTTCCACAAATTTAGAATGTATTTATGATCATGACTTCCTCTGTTAATTAGTTAGTTGTCTTTTTCATTTAAATAACTGTTCCTCCTACGCGAGTGAATGAGGAGGAGATAGTATGTGTTAGAATTAAGTTGAATAAGTAATAGAGTTTTGTGTTAAGTTTTATTTTCAAAATAGAGTAATCAATGTATCCTGGTTCTGACTATGAATAAAATTTGATGAAGCTTTGAGTCTGCTTCTTGTGTAATCTAGTTGATGCTTGCTAAGGGGGCCCACTTAGTAAGTATTCTATAGCAATTTGTTGTAGTTAACTATTAATTTCATGTTGATTACTAGTTAGAATCTATTTCTGTAGATTTTAGCACAAACTCAGCTTTGTATTGCTCCTGCAACATAGAGAATCCATCCCTGTGTCTATTCTTGCAGCATAAAGCCAGTTCACAGTTTGTCCTTTAATAATAGTTGCTATGATTTCTATTTTAGCCGAGTTGTGTTAGAGTTAAAAAGCTTTACGTTGCATTAATATTAAGTATTTTTTTTCTATAGATGGTGACTAGAAACTAGTTCTTAGTGCACATACCGTGCTACTCCATTTCAAGTATATGTACCCTTTTTTGATAAAGTAAATGAACGACTATGAGAAGATGTTAGTCACTTGTTGGAATGTCCAATTCCCAGGTTTAGTTCTGCTTTAGTTCTACTGTGACTTTTATATCCTTTTATGGACATGACCATTTTTGGCGCCATTGCCAGGGATGGTGTCAATCTAAGAATCTGCTATAGTCATTCTTAGTAGTAGTCTAGTCAGTTGTTTGAGTAATTTCAAATTCTTTTCAAATACCATTTATTCTATTGTGTGCATAGAAGAAGAAGAGATGCACTGGGAATGTTCCTCCCTAAAAATATATTTGTTGAATTACCATTTAACCCAGTTGATGAAGAACCTAAGGAAAATCCACTTGCTCTAATATTCCAACATGTAAATATGGAAAATATCCCACCTAATCCATTGCCTTCTTTTGAGTTTCCCATTGTTCCTCAACAAGACACTGATAATATCAAGAATATTCCTTCTTCCTTACTTCCCAAGTTCTATGGCCTTGTGACGGAGGACCCAGAAAATTTCTTATTTGAATTTGATATCCTTTGTCATAGTTATGACTACACTTCAGATGCTCACAAATTGAAGTTGTTTCCTTCCAACTTGAAGGAGGGAGCTCTTAGATGGTTCATGAGTTTGGGAAGAGGTGTTGTTGATAGTTGGGAAGCCATGCAAACAAAATTCCTTGAGAAATATAAGGAATATTGGAAGAGTGCTATTAAAGGTGATGACATATTCAGAATCCAGCAGAAGGAGGATGAAAGTCTGGAGGATTATATCTCATGATTCTTGTTTTCCTTGAAAAGGAATTCAAATCATACTCTCAATGAAGACTCTCAAAAATTACTTTTTCTAAGGAGAATCAGTGATTCTTGTATAGACACCTTGGACCTGATGGGAGGAGGTGATATAACCCAATTGACTTGGGATGATATCAAGAAAATATGTCTCAATTACTCTCGAGCAAATGTGAAGAAAGGTTGAGGTTATCAAGCTACATTGGGCAAGTCTTCTTCTAGTGGAGTCTCCCGGATGGAGATAAAAAAATTTCTCTCTGATTTCAAGCAGGATATCATAAACAATATGGCTACACAACTAGACACTATGCAAGCTCGGAAGAAACATGAGGCAGCTAAAGCAATCTTGCCCGAGTTCTTTCCACATTGTAGGCAGAAGAAACGAGACTGTAGATGCAAGATGGTGGCTAATCTAGAAGCTAATCAATTACCTACTGACTTTAAGCCAGTAGAAGGTGATGATGATCAAGTGTTCTACGTTGCACAAAGGAGACCATGGGCTCAAAGACAAGGTATGCCACAAGACCCTTTGAATTTTGGTAATCCTTATTCTAGCTATAATAACTAATGGCAACCCTCATATCGACCACCACCACCTTGGAATGCATCTCAACCAAATTGGCCTAATTATCAGACCCCTCAATGGCAATCTCCTCAAGGACGTTGGCAGTAGCCACACGGACAATGGACCCCACCCCAAGGTAATTGGCAGTAGAGTCCTTAATGGAGAGGTTCCTAGCAATGGCAGAACTAGTCCCCTGGGTTCCTGCAGCTTCCACAACCACAACCTTAGGCCCTCATGCCACCTCCTGCAACAACTGCCACAAATACAGGCCCTCCAAAACAAACACCTATGCCTACTCAGCCATTGCCAAATCCCAATAATAAGCAACAACAACAGCCACAACAGCCCATGTATTTTGCTGAAGCTAACTAATATCCTGCTTATGCCTTAAACATTCATGATATCCATTTGAGGTCTGGAACCATTCTTCCTGCTCCATAATTGCCTTTAATTACTGAGATGATAGATTCTTCCCCTAAAGAACCTATTGAACCTGCTATTCCTACTGAGCATATGCCTATAACTGACATAGTTTCTAAGGAGCCTATTCTGCAAAGTCAAGACAAACCACCTTTTCCTTAGAGGCTACAAAGTACCACATCTAAAGCATGGAAGAACCCACTTTTGACATTCTAGATCAGCTAAAGAATGTACAAATTCAAATCCCTTTATTTCAAGCCATTAAAGATGTTCCTATTTTTTGAAAAGCCATTAAAGAGGCTTGTTTGAAGAAACCTGGTCGGAGGAAAAATGATCCCCAAACAATTCATGTCTTAGGGAAATTGGCTGATATAATGTTGGGAAATGTAGTCATTCCAAAGTACATTGACCCTGGCATTCTTGTAGTGCAAATACATATAAATGACCAAGTTGTAAAAAATGTTTTGATTGACCTTAGTGTTGCCATCAATTTCATGACCAAGAATACTATGGACTACTTAAACATTCTAAAGATTAGGTCTACACCTATAGTCTTGTAGCTTGCAGATAGCTCCATAGTCAAACCTGATGGAATGGTGGAGGATGTAATTGTCACTCTTGAATCTTGGGAGTATCTAGCTGATTTTACAATATTATCTGTTAAGGAAACTTTGGGAGGATACCCAGTTATCCTAGGTAGACCATGGTTAGCAACTGCTGATGCTTTTATTGGATGTTGTTCTGGAGATATGACTATTTCTAATGGACAATCCACAAAAAAATTGGCTTTGTATCTGCCTGCTAAACCTCAACTATATTTGTCCCAACCTGTTTAGCCAAATGTGGGGGAAGAAACTGAAGAAGCCAATTAGTTGGTTCAATTAATGATGCTTCAAACTGGTCCATTCTCACAACTTCAAAATGAAGATGCCTAGCTTTTTCAAATTCTGCAATCCAACTCTGATATGGGTAGTTCATCTGATCCAAATGGCAGTCATCTACAATGTTTCCTGCAACAACTAAATTCTAAGATTTCACTACCTAAATTTCATATAATTTTTTATAACTTGCTTCCACAAGAGGTACAAACATCACCTGTAGATTCTATGACTGATCTCACTAAGCAGATAGAATTGTCTCCAGGTCACTATTTGAATATCAATAGCAAGCAATCATAATCTCAATAGGTTGTCCTATTCAAAATGTTACAAGATCAACATAAATCTTTTGCATGCGAATATGGGGACATGCAAGGAATAGATCCTCGAATTTGTACTCATAGGATCTATATCAAAGAAGACTGTTTACGAGTTAGGAAGCCTCAAAGAAGAATAAATCTAGCACTTAGAGAAATAGTTAAGAATGAGCTTCAAAAGTTTCTTGATGCTAGTTTTATTTATCCAATTTCTAACAATCAATGGGTCTCTCTGTTAGTAATTGTCCCTAAAAAAGGAGGAAATGGAGAGTGTGTGTAGATTACAGAGAGTTGAACACTGCCACTAAAAAAGATCACTTTCCACTGCTCTTTGTAGACTAAGTGCTAGACTCATTGTCTGCTAAAAGATATTTTTCCTTCTTAGATGGCTACAGTGGGTACAATCAGATAAAAATTGCCCCTGAAGATCAAGATATGACCACTTTTACCTATCCACGGGGGACATTTTCTTACTTAGTCTTGCTTTTTGGTCTATGCAATGCACCAACAATATTTCAGAGAGCAGTAATTAGTATTTTTGCTGATATATCTCATGACTGCATGGAGATTTATATGGATGACTTCACTACCTATGGAGTTACATTTGAAGAAGCACTGGTGAATTTAGAAAAAGCATTGAAAAGATGCAAAGAGCAAAATTTGTCTCTGAACAGTGAAAAGTGCTTTATAATGATGGAAGAAGGTATTGTTCTTAGCCATCATATTTCAAAGAATGGAATTCATGTTGACCTTGCTAAAATTGAAGTCATTCTGAATTTACAAACTCCTGCAAAACAAAAGGATGTCAGAAGCTTCCTTGGTCATGTAGGGTATTATAGAAGGTTTATAAAAGATTTCAGAAAAATTGCCAGTCCACTATATGCTTTATTAACTAAGGAGTCTCAATTTGATTGGACGAAGGCTTGTGAAAAATATTTCCTGCAACTAAAAGACTTGCTTACTAAAGCCCCTATTCTTCAAGGTCCAAAATGGAATTTTCCTTTTCACATACATGCTGATGCTTCTGATTTTGGTATAGGGGTAGTTTTAAGCTAAAAAGAAAATTCAATTGAGCATGCTATCTATTTTATCAATAAAAACCTTCAAGGTCCTGAGCTAAACTACACTGTTACAAAAAAGGAGTTGCTAGCAGTAGTGTATGCTTTGAATAAATTTAGGCATTATGTCATAGGTTATCAGATATTTGTCCACACTGATCATGCAACAATCAAGTATTTGATGAACAAGCCTGCCATTTCTGGTAGGTTGGCAAGATGGCTCCTGTTGTTACAAGAATTTGACATTACAATCATTGATAAACCAGGAAGAGCTACTGTTGTAGCTAATTTTTTTATCAAGGCTTCAAATAACTGCACCTACTGAACAAGAAGTCATTGATGATAGGTTCCTTGATGAACACCTATTTTCCATTGCTGCACATACTCCATGGTATGTAGACATTGCCAATTATCTAGCAGCAAGTAGAATACCAGCTCACTTTTCCCCAAAAGAAAAGAAACTATTAATTAAGAAAAGTTTTAACTTTTCATAGATTGTAAATTGTTTGTTTTACACTGGACCTGATCAAGTTATGCAAAGATGTGTAAGAGAAGATGAAACTTATGATATCTTGCATGCTTTCCATGATGAACCATGTGGGGGAAATTTTGCATCAAAGAGAACATCGATGAAGGTTCTTACAACAGGATACCATTGGCCAACATTACACAAAGATGTTGTAGCTTATACAAGGAAATGTGACAGATGCCAACAAATGGGAAGACCAACTAGGTCAGATGAAATGCCACTATACCCACAAGTAATAGTCACCCCTTTTGATAAATGGGGAATGGATTTTGTTGGACCAATTGATCCACCATCAAATGGCAAGTCATACATTCTGGTTTGCACATATTATGTAACAAAGTGGGTTGAAGTAAAGGAAATGACTCATGCTCGTGATAATAAGCTTGCTGAATTTTTGTATGAGAAAATTTTCACTAGATTTGGAGTTCCCAGAGAGCTGGTAACTGATCAGGGAGCTCAGTTCACATCCAATTTGGTCACTGCACTAATGAATGACTATAAAATCAAACATATGAAGTCCAGCCCCTATCACCCTCAAGCCAATGGTCAAGCAGAGGTTACAAATAGGGAAATTGAGGCGATCCTAACAAAGACAGTGCAACTCCATAGGAAAGATTGGAGCAGTAGACTTCCTGAAGCAGTTTGGGCCTACAGAACTGCATGGAAGACAACAACTAGGTTTACACCTTTTGAACTACTTTATGGGAAAATAGCCATGTTTCCCATCGAATTTGAGCATAAAACTTTGAGGACAACTCTTGAACTCAATATGAAAATATCTGAAGCACAGAAGGAACGTCTCCTGTAGCTAAATGCTTTGGATGAAATGAGAAAAGTTGCCCTACAGCATATAGAAGTAGTCCAACAGCAAAGGAAGAAATGGCACAATCAACACCTCAAAACCAAGCAATTTTCTGCTGGTGATTGGGCTCTGCTATATGATTCCAAATATCAAGAAAATCAACGTAAGCTCACAACACGCTGGCTCAGTCCTTATGAAGTTGAGAATGTGTTTGACAACAGATCAGTACAGCTAGCCACAATTGATCCAGTATGTTTCAAATTGATAGTTAATGGCCACCGACTGTGGTTATATCATAAGCCGACATCAAAGGAAGAGTTCTTGAAGAAGTTTGTTTCGACTGGTCTTCCTGCAGCAAAAGGGTTAGGCCTTTTTCCTATAGCTTCTCTTTAAGTATTGTGTTGACCACCCATAATAAAGTTTTCTTTTTAAAGAATACCACTTTTCTCTGTTTCTTTTCATCTATCACATCATTCATTTCTATATTTGCCATGTCATCCATATTGCCACTCCACCTCATTCATGCATTCAATATTTTAGCTATCATTACATGATATGTTCTTCTTCTTTACGGCATTCCCGAGAAGTGCATTCAAGGTATGCGAAATCTTTTCATTATCAGATCATTTATTCTTTTTGTCTATTCATTAATTGTAATGTATACATCAGCAGTAATTGCATGCTTTAATCCTATCAACTTTCACTTGTGAGGACACATGTTGAATACTAAGTAGGGGGTGGGGGTATTCTAATTTCAAATTTTCCTATGCCAAATTTATGTTTGCTCAAAATAGTTATGATCTTGTACTTTCTAAACATACGATTGAAAATCCATATCCCGAGAGCAAGTTAACTACTTAGTTTAAGTAGTTATTAAAACTATTTTATCCAAAAATCTAGTTGTTATTCTTGGTAAGGAAAAGGAAAGTGTAGTAACGAAGAAGATTCTTTTTCAAGCTTTCAGCATCAGTCTGAGTTCTTGTTTTAAGGACTTTTGATTATGGGTGGCCAACTGGTGAGGCACAAGCCTGTAGCTCATGATGCATTGATACAGGATCCTCAGTTAATGCAAGCATTTTCTAATTGTGGATGGTTAAATTATTTCCTGAGAATTGATTCTTTTGATGAAGAGGCTATAGGCGAATTCTTAAGAACATTTTTAGAAAATGAGGCTACAGTTTGGGGCTTGACAGTGACTGTGACAGAGGAAAGAATTTCAGAAGTCACTAGATTACTAATAGTTGGTGAAAATTTTCCTGTTGGAAGGGATGCTGTCTCTGCTAGGGAAAAGTTTACCCTACCAGTTGATGGGCCTTTGGAAATTTCAAAGCAAGAGTGCAAAAGAATGTCCTTGCCTTATCCATACTCTGAATATGCCATCTTTATTATCAGGTATTTAACTTGTGAAGGGTGCTTTTCTTACCTACATTCATATCATTTCAAATTGTTAATTCATATGAGACATGGACTGGTAGTAAATGCTCTGAATTTCTTGTTGAACCTTTTGCAAAATAGTGCACATGAAACCCAAATGGGTAAACAAAACTCTATTACACATCATGCCCTAATAAAACTTTTGGCTAAGCGATCTTTAAGGGATGTTTCACCTCTTTCTTGGAATGAGTTTGTTGCCCGAAAAGGTCTTCAACTGCCTGAACCCCCTAGGGCACTACCTGCATGGCCTAGAAGAAATAAAATGAGAATTGAGTCCTCAAGTACTTAAACAGAGCAAGAATCCATTGCTCTTGCAGCGCCTAGTCCTGCAGCTTCCATACTGACGTCCTCTACTAGTGTGCAAACAAGGTCTGTTGCTAGGAGAGAAAAAGGAAAGACAATTATAGGTGAGTCATCTGGGGTAGGGAAGACTCCTGAGTCGGACCCACATACTCGAAGACAAAAACTTTTTGCCTCATCCTCTCCTATAAAGTCTTCCCCTGTTTCTATTTCTCCTACAACAACACCCGTTAATACTCCAATTTCAATTTCTTCTTCCCCTGCCGAGTCTGGATCTTCAAGACCAGCTAGGAAGAGGACTGCTAAGGAAGCATCCTTTGCTGCTGCTCCTTTTGCAAAATTACCAAGAAGAAGTTCATTGAGAAAACATTCTAATCCTGCTACAACCTCTGTTCAAACTAAAACTATCATAATATAAGAGGACTCTACTAAGTTAGGTCATGATAACTCCCTAAATATTTCTGCAAATGTTCCACAAAGCCCCTCTGCTATTCCTAAGGTAGCACAACCCAGTAATCTTGATAAAGGGAAAATGTTGACTCTAGATGACTTGGCTTGTGTAGTTGAGAAAAATTCTGAGGAAGAACAATCTTCTCCTGTACAACAACAAGGTTTCATCCTGCAGCAAGATGATTTTTTCCTACAGCAAGAAGAAGGTGAGCTTGAATTGCCTAAAATACCCTATGATAATCCATTGCCTACTCAAGTTTGCATAGATTTATTTGTGTATGAAAGGACTCTACTGATTGCATACTTGGAATTTCTAAGAATTAAGAAGACGCGTGTGTCATTCCACACTTTATGTTTTTGCCATCTCGTTAAAACTAAAGTCCATCAAAGTTTATGGAATGAGGAAAAGAAAAAGTTGCAAAGGGAAATTTATAGGAAAAAGCAAGAAATTCAAGATATGCAGAAGAAAATGGATAAAATGATGAAAATAAGTAGACAGATAATGGAGTGTAGGCTGCCACCCAAAGTATATGCAATGTGCCTAAAGGAACAATTTCTTTGGTTCAAATTAATGAGAATCTCCAGAAATTTGGATCCTGATATTGAAACAGCCAAAGAATTCTATGATGCTTATGAAGTGGCCCCTAATTGGCTGAAAAACTCCATGTGTGAACTTTATTTACATGGTTAATTATTCCTACAGAAATTGAATGGAACCCCCTTCTTTATACTGGTGATATTCATCTAAGAGCACTCATGTCTTGGGCTGCAAATGAGATCAATTATGGGAGATAATTGGAAATATATGAAGAAACAGAAAGAGATGAACTTGTTCTTCTAAGAGCTGAGAGTTCAAACCCACACATAGTTTTAAGAACTTGGTATAAGGTTACTTATGGATGCAATCATGTTGAGGAAAGAGAAATTTTTTGATATCATAAAATAGGTATACAATGAGTTTAAAGAATAGAAATATGCATTTTGGAAACTCGCCTCTTCTAGAATTGAGACAAGGTGGGAGAAATTGACAGTTGGTCTAAGAAGGATAGAGTCTCACAGCCCATTGAACTTCACAGCAGCACTCAGGAGATCAGAAAGGTACATGCAACTAGGTTTGCAAAGCATATTTGAATTATGGATGCCACTAACCTACCAACCTCTAGTTTTAATATAGCCGCTCTATCCTTATCAAGCCAAGGAAATTAATGATGAAATAGAGAAGCGCGGATATGAAAGATGGTAGTTTACCAAAGGTTTTTACTACAAGTTTGGAGCTTCACTACAGGGTCATCCTACTCCAACAAATTTTAGAGAAATAACAAGAAAAGTCAATGCTGGAGGACCAACATTATCATAAGTAGGGGGTAGAGTGATGAGCCTTAAATATGCTCATAGTTTGAAACTTTTGATACTCTTACTTTTATTATTAATATTTGTTTAAACTTGTTGATTAAAGACTTTTTGGGTAGTATCTCGTAGCAATGAATTCCATATTCCTGCAGCTTCACAACTTCATTAATCACCTTATTGACCTCCGACATTGCTAATGTATGCTTATGATTTTGGATAATGGAATAGGATTAACATGTGATTAATGAATAGATGTTGTGTTACTTTTGTGTATGTTTTCCTTTGCCTCTATCATTTATTGTAGGATTGTTGGAGGGAGCAGAAACTGATCAAGCGCAAGAATCTCGACTCTGTTGAAGAAGTCGTTCTAGTAATAACTCTTTGACCGAATCTTTGGGAAGAAGCTTTAACAATCCTTTGATTTAGGGAGTGTGTAATGCTATATTTTCTCTAGGTCGTGTCGAGTAGATAGATTTTCATTTATGAATATCTATTTTTCAAATTCAGAATGTATTTATGATCACAACTTCCTCTGTTAATTAGTTAGTTGTCTTTTTCATTTAAATAATTGTTCCTCCTACGCGAGTGAATGAGGAGGAGATAGTATGTGTTAGAATTAAGTTGAATAAGTAATAGAGTTATGTGTTAAGTTTTATTTTCAAAACAGAGTAATCAATGTATCATGGTTCTAAGTATGAATAAAATTCGATGAAGCTTTGAGTCAACTTCTTGTGTAATCTAGTTGATGCTTGCTAAGGGGGCCCACTTAGTAAGTATTATGTAGCAAGTTGTTGTAGTTAACTATTCATTTCATGTTGATTACTAGTTAGAATCTATTTCTGTAGATTTCAACACAAACTCAACTTTGTATTGCTCCTGCAACATAGAGAATCCATCCATGTGTCTGTTCCTACAACATAAAGCTAGTTCACAGTTTTTCCTTTAATAATAGCTTCTATGATTTCTATTTTAGCCAAGTTGTGTTAGAGTTAAAAAGCTTTACGTTGCATTACTGTTAAGTATTTGTTTTCTATAGATGGTGACTAGAAACTAGTTCTTAGTGCAGATACCGTGCTGCTCCATTTCAAGTATACGTACCCTGGTTTGATAAAGTAAATGAACAACCATGAGAAGATGTTAGTGGCTTGTTGGAATGTCCAATTCCTAGGTTTAGTTCTACTTTAGTTCTGTTGTGACTTTTATATCCTTTTATGGGCATGACCACTAGACACAAGAAGAACTATTGGATCATTGACAATGGGTACTGCAATCATATGACTAGTGAAAAAAGTAAGTTTGTTAACATTGATAAATATGAAGGAGGACTTTTTAGGTTTTCTAATGATACATCTCTTAAGATATATGGAAAATTTTCAATCACTTTTTATGGAAAGTATAACACTCATGATGTTCATTATGTTAAGGGTTTGAAACATAACCTCTTTTGTATTGGATAAATGTGTAGAAAATGATACAATATTATGATTCAGGATGATGATTGTCAGATCAAAAAAGGATTTGAAGTTGTGATTACTACTAGAGGAAGGATGGATGGAAATTTCTATCAACTCAAAGGCATTGATAGTTACTATTTCATGAGTCAATCAATGAGAGTTGACTATGGAATAGAAGAATGTATCACATGAATTTTTATAGCCTACTGAGAAGAATTTCAGTTTAAGTTGTGAGAGATTTGCCAAAGATTGGAAAGCCTACTAATGTTGTCTGGAAGGAATGTCAAGTTGGACAGAAAACAAGAAAAAGTTTCAAATTCAAAGAAAAAAATTCTACTAGACTATTCGAATTGGTGCATATAGATCATTTTGTTCCTACTAGCATAAGAAGTATTCAAGGTGATATGTATTGTATGCTATTTAATGATGATTATTCTAGAATGGCATAGGCTAATTTTATCAAAAAAAAAGTAGAAGATCTAGATAAGTTTAAAGCATGGAAAGTTATGGTTGAAAATGAAATGGATATGAGAGCAAAATTTTTGAAGTCTGAAAGAGGTGGAGAATTCACCTCTAATGAATTCAATATCTTATGTGAGAATCATGTAATAAAGAGGAAGTTATTTTCCCTAGGACTCCTTATTAGAATGGAGTGGTTGAAAGAAAGAATAATACTATTCAAGAAGCTACAAAGAAAATGATGGAAGAATCAAATCTATCGAAAGTTTATTGGAGAGAAGAAATTCATAATTATGTTTAAATATTTAACAGAGTTCAAGAAAGAATAAATAACACAAAGACTCCCAATGATCTATGGTATGGAAGGATCCCTAATGTCAAGTACTTTACAACATTTGGAAGAAAATTTTATATTAGAAAATATGAAGAAACTTATGAAAATTTGATGCAAGATCTAATGAAGGTATCTTCCTTGGATATTGCACTAGAAGGAAATCTTGTGGGTGCTACAACATGTGGACATTGATTTTGGTATCCAAGGGTTCTCTAACACTTCTAGGGTTTTCCACCTAAAAGGAGAGAAATGGACCCAAAATGTGTAATGTCAACACTCAAAATCAATGCAAGAATGGATGAAGTATGCCTAGATATGATGTATAAATGCAATAGATTCATAAAATGAATAACTTACTAATGCGATATCTAAGAAATGTAAGTTGTTTGAAAACACATTGTGATATGTAGAATGACAAAATCAATGCAATAAAGAATAAGATAAATATTTTAAACTAAAATTTTATACCTGGAAAATGATGAAGGACATAATGAAGATTGAAAATGCCTTTGAAATTTTAGAAAATTCTATTTTTAAGCCTGGTGGGACACTTATGCCAAGTTCGGTGACTTAGACCCAAAATAGGGAAACTGCTCTGAAACATGTTTTAGCTTAATCGTTATCCAAATCTACAATTTAAAAAAAAAAGAGTATTGTGGAACTATATCACCACTATTGGCAACTTAGCCCACTTTGGATTTTTTGAAATCAAAAAAGTGGAATCTATAGCCCTTGGTATGATCTTTTTTTTCCTCCTACTGTTTACTTCTAAAACCTTGATTTATGAGATTGTAAATGACCTTTTATGTAGATTTTAACATGTCCAATAGGAAGATGAATTCAAAAAATTGGAAACATATTCTTCAATCATGTCCAAGCCATCCAAGCACCTAAATCTGCAAATAGGCAAAGAAAGAAAGAGAAATGTTGAATGTTAAGAATAGTGGTTTTTCATTGGTCAAACCCCTTTGAGGTACTTAAAACAAATGAATAAATTAGATGAAGCATAAACATGAAATGAAGGAATTAATACCTTTTCATGATGATAGAACTTGCATTGCTACAACAATTGATGAAGAATCTTTCTCTTGAATGCCTTAGAAGTGGTCTTGAATACTCTTTGAATAACCTAACCCTAGCTTGCTTTATTTGACAACATGGATGAATGATGAATGAATGGATGAATTAATTATTAATTAGGGTTAAAGGTATCCTTTTTTAGAGGAGAGTTAAATGAATGGCTAGAATAAGGATAAGCAAGCAAAGGATTCATTCTCTGATTTGGCGATGTATTTAGTGTTCTTTGGATGTTGTCTATAAGAAACAATTTTCCTATACCAGCAATACCTTGAATAATAATACAAAATGGTGATGATGAAGATGGACCAATATGGTGTTGTTCAATGGTATCTAGAGTAATCTTTTTCTTAGGAGATAGCTAGTGACAAGGTGTAGGTGCAGCCGGTGGGAAAAGAGTATCTTCAGCTATATGTAATTTTCTTGTTGAGATGAACTCTACAACAACATTATGAAGATTCTCATGAACATGATGTGTGACCCACATGTGGTTTAAATTGAAGTTTCATCTACCTAATAGTTGTATCTAGTCAAAGCAAACATTGTTTATAAAAACAAGGAAAGAAAGCAACTCCCATTCATATACATTTGTGGGAGGAAGAGGTGGGGTGTGGTCAGTATCACTATCACCTTCCTCTTCATTGGTGGGGGAAGTGATAAATATATTAAAATGCTAAGGTTGATAGAAAATAGCATGAAATATCCTCCTGTTCTGTGTTATACTATCTCTAGTGAGGCCTATGTGTGATTTGACATTTTGGAAAGGCTTACATTATAACAATTCTAACCAAAAAAATATTTCTAAGGTATCACTATTATCTGAGGGGGTAGACTTGAATAGCAAGTAAACAATGATGATAGTAGGGTGTGGCCACAAATTCCAACCCTGACCTTTATGATTTTTCCAATATGTATAAAATTGTGCAAATTGAATAAGGGATATAGTGTCCATTTCAAATAGTCTTTTCATGTGAAAATTAATATAAAAACTTTCAAGATTTTCACCATTATAAACTATTTTCAAAGGGTGGAATATTTTCCTACTCATGTTCAAAGACATGAAATGTCAGCTTGAGATGACAAGGGGAAACTTTTGTAGCATATGGCATATTTATTTGGCATATTGCCACAATTTGAAACCAAGTTCATCATGAATTTTTGATAGGAAATAAATGCTTTATGCCCAAGTGAATTTTTATTTGCAAGCATCTTCAAGATATCAATATAGCTTTGAAAAAAAAATATAGACTTTGACACATATTTGGAAATATAGTTTGGCACAATTTGTCTAGAAAAGACTGGCTATAAATCAACTTTTTCTCACAAGATTACAAGCATCTCAAGGTTTTTGATATTAACATGCTCATCACTTATTGTTGGCTTATAGGATTTTTTTGATTCCCTATCAATTTCCAATTTTGATGATTGTTGTGCATTCCATGGAGCTTTGTAGCAACATTGTAATTAGTGGCCTTTTCTCCTAGGAAAAGTGTTCTAAGTACATTTGGTATGCTGCTACACCATGTTCACCAACTATTTGTAATCCACCATTTGGTCCATGCAAGAAATTTTTGAACTGTCAAGAAAATATAGGTCATCAAAAGAAGAGTGGTGGATGCTTGATATTATTTGTTCTAGGGAATGGGGATTCCATGTTGAAACATAGCGATTAAAGATTTTTTTTCCTGCTAAAGTTCTTGTGGGTTTGACCAATCAAGAATGTCCATATTTGGGGCACCTAGAAGCCACAAGAGACCATGAACATGTGCTAATCCATGGTGTTGCCTCTCATACCTATACTAGTAATGATTTCTATGGAAAATCCTCACAATAACCTCTTCATAGAAAATTTTGAACCACAAGTGCATTTACAAGGCTGGTATGTTTGGTTTATGGATAACATTGTTTCTGAAGCATCTTCAAGTGTATGGCATATGTGGTTAGGCACTAGGATCAAGTACCTTGTACAAATCAGGCCACATTGTGTCTACAAAGCTCATAGTGAAGAATAGAGTCAGTGTGCCAAGCTAGTGGATCATCATTACCGTGAGCTCTTTCCTACACTTCCCCCAATATGAGTGCATCCTTTGAAAAGATGCACTAATGTGAACAAGTCAGTTTTCTATCTGGGTGTTTAGCGCATCCTTAAGCAATTGTCACAAAGAAGCCATAGACTTTTGGATCATTTCTTCCATGTCTTTTTTCATGAAAATGAAAGGTGGCTATTCGCTTCAATATCTTATTATTAAATTGTAAAGGTAATATCTAAATATGATATGCCTGCCAAATCTATTATCATAGTGTCTCATCAAGCACAATGTATATTCATGTATGTTAGTATGTATTCTTCTTGATTGTAGGGGAATCACTATTCTAGTGGGGAACAATGTTGGAAAAGTCATGCTTAATAACTCTTTTGTATTGTATTCATTGATAGGGTTAGAACTTATCTTAGGAAAAGGAAAAGTATCTTGAATAATTTCTTCAATCTGCAAGGTATCTATAATTTTTTGCAATTCCCAAGGAGGGTTGGGAATTAATGGAATAACTGATGATGAGTCCTCAAGCTTGGCTTCCTCATCAACAACACTTTTTGGAGTCGCGATTTGTTCAACTATGTTATGTAATGGTTCTTTCATTGTGTGTAGAAGATCATAGATGTTAGTACTTGTAGTAGGAAACAAATTTAAAGCATTATAATCAATTGTTGCATCACTATAGTATGGATCATTCTCAAATTTGTATATTAATGCAGCCATGACATTATGTTTGTCAACATAGCAATCATAGTTTTTCCTCTAAATGCTCATTCTTTGAACAATCACCACTTTAACATCATGTAGGCAACGTGGTAAAAAGGTTGCAATGGCCATGATGTCTGGAGGGAAGCTTATACTATGGCCACTATATTTGTATTGGCCTCCTCTAGCAAGGGTCACTTGCAAAACTAGAGCAACTCTAGTTATAAGCATTTCTTCAACTTGAGTAAGATTTGAAAGGACAAGAGGTTGTGATCTTGGATCCATCTTGTTCACTAAATTGAATCTATGGATGCCCTTTTTAGAAGCACAACACAAAAAAAAAACACTCGCATTGGATGATCAAACTTAATACTAGCATATCTTTGATTTCAAACACTACAAACTTTCAAATTAGACAAATCATCAATGTGCCAATCAAAGGACTCCATTACAATGTGTAAAGAATCTCCAAACATGTTATTAAAGTGGTGGTGGAATGATGATGTGGATGGAAATCCATACCTGGAAAGGGTTTGTTGATATCTATAGCCACCCTTCATTAAGGAACCTTCATTAGGAAGGTTGCATGAGAGCTAGAAAGGGATGAGGGGTGAGGGACTATAGGAGAAAGCATGCTCTTCAAATGAGCTTGACAATAATTGTGGTGTAGCCACTTGATCAGGTAGTTTCAAGAAAGGATGAAATATGGGGGCTCTTTGCTGCAAGTATTTATCTGAATTACTTGCAAAAATATGGTCTCTATGCCATACATAATAGTGAAACACATATTTTAGCTCCCACTTTGCTTTCCAGCTCTGAAGATCCTATGGTTTTTCACCTAGAAGGAGAAAGGTGAGGCCAAAATGTCCTAGTGTTTCACTCAATTTAGGATGTGTGTGATATGATATGATGTAAATGGAATGATATAGGTGCAATTGAGCTATGAAATTGATTTATTAACTATGTAGAACCTAAATAATAAAACTTGTTTGAAAACAAATTAATGTTATGCAAGAATGAACTAGAAACTTAAGTAAGTGAAAAAAAAAATGAATGAGACTAAACAAAGTACACCTAGAGGTAGATTTATATCAGTAGAATATTTTGGAATGTCTTAGAAACTCATTTTTATGAGCACTAGAACTCATTCACCATGCATGGAGAATTAGTCCTGCTTTTGCTAAAATCTTCTAAAATCTTGTTTCTGACTGTCAGGAGCTGAAATCTGAGAAATTCACTTTTCAGGCCTACAAATGGGAATAATTTTCAATGGGTGGCAAGTCAGTCCACCTACGGAAATCTGAAATATCATAGAAATATTTTGTGGAGTTAGGTCTACATTTCTATCTCCTATAGGCATTTGCTTCTGGAATTGTCCAATTTCAGTCTATTAATGCCTTTTTGTTGATGATTTTGAATTAAATGTTGAAGAGATGAATTGAATGACTTTGAAATGCAATATTAAATGATCCCTAATCCTTCAATATTTCTAAATATACAACCAAACAATACAATAGAGAGATATGTATAAGGTTAGGGCATGGGGTTTTGCCTTGGTCAAACCCCGTTTAGGTAATTAAACCAAAATGATGAAATAAAGGAATGAAGCATGTAAAATAGATGTGATTACCTTTTCATGATTATTTGGTCTTGAAATTATTCAGCAATACCTGAAGATTTATCCCTTGTACACTTTAGAAAGCTAACTTGATGACTTTTAATCGAGAAACCTTAGATTGCTCGATTAAAAGTGATTAAGAATCTTATGAATTTATGTAATAATGTTAGTAAACACATTTTATAATTTTGAATTAGGGAGAAATAAGTTCATTAAGTCTAGAAAATCATTAAAGTCCTTTACAAGACTTTACAACACCTTTACAAGACATCATTAGAAGCATGTTATTTGATTTGCAAGGGTCCAAGACCTAGTGTGGACACATAAAATGCCTCAAAACACTTGAATCAATGCCTCATTAAGTCCAACTAATCCCATGCCAAGCAAAGGGTCCTTTTTTCTATTACACATTTAGCCCCCACTTTAGTGAGAGGAGATAGGTGATTGTATGCGGGTGATTCTTGGGGACTCTGAAGTTGATTTTTCAAGTTCTATATGGTAGTAGAGCTCATAAATTTTTCCCAGGATCTCTAATTTTTTCCTTCTTTGCAATGTTGGAAAGGTATTGACAAGCTCTATTTTTTTGTCTATGCACTTTTTTCTGTATCTAACCTAGGTTTATCATTATTCTAGATTTGTCCCAATGGGTGTTTTGGAGATTACTTGGATGTTTTGGTAGTTAGAAGAGTGAAACTTGAATATTTGTACTTGATTTTAGTACCACATCATCATATTTTTTGTTTATGAACATTTAGCATTCTCTCCTTTTACAATTATTGGGTTATTGTAATAAATGAGCTAAGATAAAGTTCCATTTGGGGTATTTCTTGCATAATAATTTGATTAGAGTGTGCATACACTTTGATCTTCATCTTGTTTTGATGGAAAATCATATGGTTTATATCTGGTTTCTTAGTTTCTTTTGGCCAAATCTTGCTCTAGCTTGACACATATCAGATTCACATCGATTCACACTTTAGATTGAGAGCCCATGGTTATTGATCTGCATTCTTTCAGATCCTTCTCAGTTTGAGGGCCATGTTTTTATGGTTAATGTTCTAGAGTCTTTATGGTACTTGTTCACATGGAATATTTTAGTCTCAGTTTGGCATCGACATCGAGATACATTGTTTCCAAATTTTTTCATCATATCATCTACAATTGCTGCACAAATTCTAGGGTTGTTCTAGTTTGTGAGTTTTCTAGTGTTTTATAGCATTGGTTCTACTGTTGCATTATTATGATTCTGCCCGAGTCCTCAATGACTCTCATTTGGTTTCTTTTAGACAAAAGTATCATTCCTTGCTTGACGAATTATGGTTCTAGTGTTACTCCATAGTGTTCTTCTAGTGCTTCTTTACAATAGTCATCTCATTGTAGGGGGGTTTTGTCACATTGGGTTTTCCTTCTCTACCTCATTATTGCATTTGTACATGGACACCTAATTAGGCATTGTTGTTAGGACCCATTCATGCTTTCTTGCATTCATCTTAGTTTTAGGTGCATTCTTTTTTAGTCTCCCTAAGTTGCACTTATGGGGGGTGTTAGTGTAATTAATATTTAATTACACTTGCATAACTTTACTTAGGTAATATTTTAATTACTAGGTTAATTATTGTCATCCTTATCTTGTTTATCTATCTTGTTGCTAAAGATAAGATTAGGGTTATGCATACTTTTATTTTATAAATAAAATCATCTCATGTAATTATGAATTCTTGAATAATAATATTTTGCACATATTTTTCTCTAAGGGTTTATATAACATCTCTTCTTTTTTGTTTTGAATATCTATTGCATGTGATAGGTGATTGTATGCAAGTGATTCTTTGGGACAATGAAGTTGGTTTTTCAACTTCTATAAGGATGAATTTACTTCTAAGTCACACTAGAGTAGATATTCAACATATATCCACATGTATGTCAAACCCCCAAGATGCAAAATCATGCAATGAAAAAAGTGAAAGATGAGGTGAAAAAGATGTAATCACTTTGGGTTAATGGTACTTGTTGGTTGTCTTCCAAGTGAGAAAGGCCAAACTGTATACTCACTATAGGGAAACGAAACTTCTAGTCATACGTAGGGTGAGAAATGCTAAAAAGAGATACACATGCTAGTTGGAATGCACTTAAAAACACAAAAGTGACTATAGGGAAAGTCATGTTGCTAGTTGGGCTTCCCACTCAACCATGCCAAATTTCTACCTCCTGATAACTTTAACAAGGTGTTACAAAGAAAAAGGCAATGTAAATGTCAGTTTAAACATCATGAGACAAGAAAAATTATATATGCTTACAACTCATGAACAAAATAGGATGGCACCATAGGCATGCAAGTTGTGTTATGCAAGGTGGCCAAACAAATAAGAAAGCTCCATAGGAATGAAAGTTGTGTTATGGAAGGTGACTAAATGAAAGTGTAAAATTTTAAAAATGTAACATAAAATATTGTTCAAAGGAGTCTTGTTCAATTTATGTAAGGTCAATCACTTAGGGAACATTGTGTCTAATGTCTCCAAGAGAGGACCAATCAAAGGATAGTAAATTCATAACTTAGGGGATGTAGTGCATCGCATCAACCACCAAGAGGAATGTAATATGCTAAGGAAGATCACACTTATGAAGGAAATCACACCCAATGTCATCCACATCACATAAACGAGAAGGCTACACTATAAACTGAAAATGTAAATAAATTATGGTGTTGTATGCCCCTCACTTTAAAGTGGTTTCTAACACTATTGTTGTGAGAAATTTCTTTGAAGTGGAAGAGAAGAACACAAGAGCTTATCTGTAAAGCCCTATCCCAAGTCATATTTTATCTATAAGATATGTCATTTAAAGGAAGTATGGCACATGTGAGTCAATCTTAAGACATGTTGTCCACATCCCAAGCTTTCTCTTTATATGTTCATGAAAAGTTAACGATTAGTCAAAATAGACAATGAAAAGTGATATATGGGGATAAGGCTATAAAACCCCTTGCCCCCACTTAGTGCAGGACGAAGGTGAGCTTAAAGTGGATGTTAGTATGTTGTTCATTGTGATGGATGCAAGACATGCAATAGTGAGAATTTTATTATCCTACAACTATTACATGGCAAGGAGCAACAACTAAGGTTATTTATGTGAATAAAATAGAGGCTTGGAAGAGTCTTGTGTGATAGTATTGATGTTGAATGAAGGAGAATAACCAAGACCACAAGTTGTTTGTTGTGTGTTAAGTTCTATAGGGTTGTGGATAGCTTTCTCTTGAGAACCATAGCCTTTTCCTTTATACCCAAATTATTTCATGAAGTCATACCCGTTTCCATAAAGCTTTTTCAGTGTTTTAGAATCAACTTGTTGTTCATTGTTGTGTTCGTTAAGGGTTATTATAGAGTTTGTGGCATTTTCTAAATTGGTTGACCCATATTCTTTTGAAAGGTTATCTCAATTTTTCATTGAGATGATGGTTGGTTGTTGTCGTGTCTCATCTTTCTTTTTTGTGAGTATGTATTTTCCCATAAATGAGGGTGTGAAGTCTAAGGATCCCCAATTGTCACCAAATATTTTAGATGGAAATTGCTCATTGTTGTGTTCAATTTCTATGTTCGAAGTGGGAATAAATGTGTTTAGAGGACTCATAGATCCTTTTTCAGGCTTCAAGAAACTTTTAGGCTTGGGATCTGCTTCAACCTAATAAATTTTACTATTATAGACATATTTCATTATTCGATGAAGGGTTGAAGGCATTGCATTTATCTCTTGAATCTATGGTCTTCCTAGAAGAAGGTTGTATGAAATATCATAAGGCATGACATGAATAGGAGTTTGAAAAGTAACCGCCCCAACCGTAATAGGTAAAGTGATTACACCAAGAAGATGCTTTTTTGTATTATCAAATCCTTGAATGTAAATAGAATCAGGTATGATTTCTGATTTTTCAACTTCTAATTGATCAAGGAGACTCACACAACACACATTAAGGGTAGAACCATTATCTATGAGAGTGGGTTTGATACCTCTGCTATGGAATTAAGAAATTATCATAAAGGCATCATGTTATTTTTGTAACTAAAAGGAGGGAGCTCATGTTGATGAAAAGTAATGTCAAGATTATGTTTTTGGATGAGAGTTGTCACATCATTCAGAGTTTCACTAGTAGGAACAATAATTTGTTGTAATGTTGTTTGAAGAATATTGTTGTAATGTGGTGAGGTCTGAAGTAAATCCAAAAGGGATATTTTGGTAGGATTATTCTTTAATTATTCAACAAGATCATACTCCTTTATTTTTGGGGTGTAGCGAGGAGCACTAGGTAGATTAGGTAAAGGTAATGATGGTGTAATTGGTTGTGTTGGTTATGGGTTATTTTGTGTGTTATATGTATGAGCAACAATATCATCACTAGATTTTACCAATACATTAGAGGGATGAAGGGGATGTAAAGGTGGGTAAAGGGTAATTTTAGGTTTATTGGAAGGATGAACTAGATGTAAAGGTGGGTAAAGAGTAAGTTTAGGTTCTAGTGGAAGGATGAAGTGGATGCGAAGGTGGGTAAAGGGTAAGTCTAGGTTTAGTGTAGTGAGGTTGAAAATTGTTAACATCCCATAACAAGTGAGATTATTCATTGTATTTGAAGGGGATATCATCTTTTTATTGGGTCATAATATCCTCCCTAGAAGGAGACTTCCTAGGAGAACAAAAAACTACATGCTCATGAAAATTAAGGTTTGGTTCATCCAAAATAACTTCATTACCACTAACGAAGGCATTAATAGTTGAATTTGTTTGATTATTGATAGTGGGGGGATTAGGGGAAGGTTGTGTTTGATCGTTGGTTGTTTCTAATGTCACAATCTCTTGTTCCATATCCACCATACTAGGAGAGCTTGTAGTATGTTCATCTAAGGTTGAAATTGGAAAAGTATCTTCATCACAAGTATGAGGAGAGTCAAGGATTGAATTGATTTTCTTAGGAAAGTTGTCTGTAAGTGAAAGGAGGAAACTAAAATTATCCTGAATCTCATTGGTTATAGTTTCTAAAAAAGTATCTTTGTCACAATTAGGAAATATATTAGGAGATGAAAAAATGTTGGTATGATGATCATTTATGACTTCATTGTTTTCTTCCCAAATATTTTCCACAAGAGGAGAGGTAGGGGAAGGATCATAAAGAGGGTTGCCATAGGTCTTGAAGATTTGCTTGATAAAGTGTTTTGTAAGTTAAAGGAGACAACTAATAGTCTCATGAATCGCATTGGTTATGGTTTCTAAAAAATTATCTTCATCACAACTAGGAGAGATACGAGGAGATGAAAAAATGGGAGTATCATGAAAATCTATGATTTCATTGATTTTTTCCCTAATATCATAAAAAATAGGATATGTAGGGGAAGGGTCATAAAGAGGTTTGTTATAGACCTTAAATATTTTATTATTTAATACCAATCTATCATCCTCATCATTTATAATCTCATTCTCGTGTGTTATAGTATCTTTCCAAAGGGGATGAGGAAAAGGACAAACAATTTTGCATGATGCTTAACGATTATATCTTCTTTTCCCAAGATACCTTTGTAACTAAAAGGAGAGGTATTGGGAGAATAAAAATATGATCATCATGGTTCTCGATGTATGTATGCACTTCTATCACATCATCCACACAAAGAGGAAAGATAGGAGAGGGTATGAGGTTAAGGTTAACATTTTCATTTTTCCTCTCTTGCACTAAGAGACTTTCATAACTAGGACATGCATTGAATGAATGACGATCATGCTTATGAACTAACTTTTTCTTTTCAAACAATTTGAAAGAAAAAACTATAATAACTAAAAAATGAAATGTAAAAGACTGAAATAAAATTAAATTTTCAAATAATAATGGATTGATTATGCTATGGGAATGCAAACTTGAAAATGAAACTTTGCGTGAAATGAAATATTTAAGGTTAAATTTTATGCAATGCATGCTAAAAAAATAAAAACAACTGATATAGGTATGAAATGGCACAAAAAAAAATCCCAAAAACAATATTATGAATTCTAGATAATGTTGTTTTAGGGGTTAGAAGAAATTGATTCACCAAGGGTGGCGAATTAGTTCCAGTATGGACTTTTTTCAATATTTTCAAGATATTGTATCTGATATTTATGTTTTTAGAGTGCTATTATATAGGTATAAATGAAAATGAAAAAATTTAGAGCTATTCAATGATTAAATATGGACAAAGGAAACCTAAGATTCACTTTTACACATGCAAAAATGAAACCCTAGAATGCAAGCTAACTAATGCAAAATGTAATGTAAGCTAGTCTAGGATGAACTAAGGGACTCCAAAATCATATAAGAAGGGATTCAAACTGTAGGTTCACCAAAATGAAACATATATTTATCCTCCCACTTCACTTTTTAGCTCTCCTATGGTTTTTTACCTAGAAGGAGAAATGTGAGGCCAAAATTCCCTAGTTTTTCACTCAATTTAGGACGTGTTTGATGTGATATGATGTAAATCGAATGATCTAAGTTTAATTGAGCTATGGAATTGATTGATTGACTATGAAAAATCTAAACAACAAGACTTTTTTCGAAACACATTTCATTATGTAAGAATGAACTAGAAACTTATGTAAATGAAAACATAAATGAATGAGATTGAACAAAGTGCACCTAGAGGTAGATTGATATCACTAGAATATTTTGGAATATCTTAGAAAATTTTGTTAAAATCTTCCATAAACCTATCTCTGAGTGTCGAGAGCTGAAATATGAGAAATTAACTTTTCAAGCCTACAACTGGGACTCATTCGCCATGGGTGGTGAATCAGTCTACTTTGTTTTTTTTGGAAAATTAGAGGATGATTATGTGGAGTTAGATATGCACTTTTCTCTCCTATAGGTCTTTGCTTCTAAAATTGTCAAATCTAAGTCTAATAGTGTCTTTTTGTTAACGACTTTGACTTGAATGTTGAAGATATGAATTGAATTAATTTGAAATGCAACCTTCACTAATTCCTAATCCTTCAAGAGTTCTAAATTTTCAATAAAACAAGACAAGAGAGAGATATGTTGAAGGTTAGGGTATGGGGGTTTTCCTTGGTCAAACCACATTTAGGTAATTAAACCAAAATGATGGAATAAAGGAATGAAGCATTTAAAATGGAAGTGACTACCTTGTGATGATGATTTGATCTTGAAAGTTTGGAGAAATAGATGAAGATTCAGGCCTTGAATTCTTTAGAAATCTAACTTGATAACTTCTAATGGAGAAAACTTAGCTTGCTTGACTTGGAGTGAAAGATTAATGGGTGAATAATGAAGAATGGATATCAATTGAGTTGTTAGTTGTAAAATTGAGTTTATGGATGTAAAATGAGGATAAAAACACTTATTTATAGTCAATTGTTCCTTAGTGCTTGATTACACCTCATCATAGGCCAACATGTAGTGAAAATAAAGTTTAAATTTTAGTTTTTCCCACTCAAGGGTCAAAATGGGGGCCAGATGGGACTCATTTGCCACACATGGAAAATGGGTCCCACCTGTTGGGGACTCATTTTCCATGCATGGAAAATGGGTCCCATAGGGGCCATTCTGATACTTTTGAAGCCAAGGAATTAGAAAATAAGGTTTAAATTGCAACTTGGTTGAATATTTGATCAATTAAAGCCTTGGGATGGATGATATGTGTCAATTAGGACCTATTAGTGGTGATGTAAATGTTGAATAGGACTTGTGACACATAAATCATTGTGAAAATATGATTAAATACACATTACAACATTAAAATTAAGTTCACATAGCCTAAAATGACACAAAAAATAATGTGAATGTGTAAACCACACTAGAGAACTAGTTTATCATTAAGTTCAAATTATGAATCTTCTAGATTGATGTAATAATGTTATTAAACACATTTGATAATATTGAATTAGGGAGAAATAAGTTAATTAAGTCTAGAAAAGCATGAAATTCTTGTACAAGACATCATTAGAAGCATGCTATTTAATTTGCAAGGGTCCAAGACCTAGTGTGGATGCATAAAAGCCTCAAAAAACCTAAATAAAGTCCTCATTAAGTCCAACTAATCCCATGTCACACAAAGGGTCATTTTTTCTATGACACAAATAGATTTAGTTTCTTTGGCATTTTGCTACTTTTTTGGTCAACACTTGATGTAGGACTGGAACTTGAACAAGGTTGAGTATCATACAACCATAATATGAGGAAAATAATAAAAATTTTGCAAACACCAACTTAAAGAACAATAGCATAACTAAAGAGTTCAAGCGAATTGAATATTATACAATATAGCCAAAGGTAGAGAACAACACTCAACAACGCCCTATGGAAAACAACATGAAATCTATAACATTAAATATTTTACTATGTTGCAACCATTGACACAAAATGGAATCCCTAAATGAAACAATACTGGTTTCAATAGTGTCCCAGTGGAAAATTCACAAAACAGAAGAATTCATAGTAACAAAACCATGTGCAACAAAAAAAAAACTAGCATGCACAAACATTCCTTTTCTAATTGTGCCTTATGGAGAAAAACCAAAGGATACATAAATGCATATGTATATGTATATGTATCTATGAATATGAAAGGTTTTTTGATAGATAATGTAATGAATGGAAGGTACAATACATTTTTTAAGGATACTGTAATGTTCCTACTACTTATGCTTATGCATCACTCCTTCATTCCACTCTGCATCTAAAATAACTTCACTTTTTTGGTTGCATATGCATATATACATATACATATACATATACATATACATATACATATACATATATACATGTATATACATATGCATATCCATATGTATATAGATATATGCATACATATACATATACATATAGATATGCATATATGCATAAGCATATGCATATACATATACATATGAAACAATGCTATAAAGTGTAAAAAAAAAATTGTACATGTAAGATTCTATGAAATTGATAAAAAAAGTAGTCATGGATATGACATACAACCAATACAATTCTCAGCAGTAAAGAGGAAACAAGGAAAAACTCCCAACAAACCCCCAAGCAAGAACATACATTTTCTACCACTATAATCAATGCTGAGATTAATATTTAATATTATATTTAGATAAAACCTATTATACATATCATTTTTTTCTAAAAAAGAAGGCCTACTCTCCACCCTACCATATTTAATATTTACAATTGGCTCATCGAATCTGTTTATTGGGAGTGATGTACATGTATTTTGGAGCAGTTGTGCTGATGTAGATGAATATGCAACATGTAATGCACATAATCATCATGTGATAAATCCAAATAAGACACATCAAAACACTATCTCCCTATAATGCATGTAGCCAAATATGCTACAAAATTTATAGAAAATAGCATGACTTGTAATTTATTGGAAAATTACATAAATTTCTAATTGATGACAAATTCCATGAATTTTATAGCATTTTGGTGCATTCTCTATAGGCCAAAGAGCTCTTGTGTATCTTCATCCTCATAATCTTAAATGCAACACATTTTTCTTAAATAATTAACCAATGAATTGCATATCCCATGATTACAATTATGTAGATTTCTATCTAATAAATACATAGATCAATGTTTAATATTACACTTAATGTACAACCTACCATACATATGAATATTATGTTCATATAATCTCACATACATAACTTCACATACATAAAATAATATGAAAGACACCAAAATAAGCCCTCCTCTCCACCCTGCCATATTGGGTCATGGAGCCTCATGGGCTCCCACCAAACCCCTAATCAAGAACATACATTGTCCACCACTATCATCAATGGTAAAACCAACGTTTCTTATTACACCTAATATAGATCCTATCATTCTAATAGTTCCTTTTTGAGGCTGCAATAAATATTATCCAATCCCTAGCAACTAGCATCATGCATTAGATGGATATGTAAGAATCAGCTACTTGGAAATATATACACTAAAAAATGTGTATAAATGTATGTATGTGGCATTAGATGTAGAAAATATACATATAGATGAATGGAAACTTATAGATATATGTTCTTACTAATACATGTGATGAATAGGGTGATCAAACTTCAACCTTTAGAGACGTTCACAATCCTAGCTCATAGTTCTGACAATAGGTAAATCCATACAAGAATTCCCAACAATGCCTTATTGAAAATGTTGAAGACTTTTACAACCTCTTCCGAGGTTTTAAATGTAAGGTGTTATTACAACCATCACCACTACATGGAATCCATACAAAAATTAATGTTAATGCCAAGAGGGTAAGCTTCTGTGAAGGTGCAAGTCTGATCATCCATTGTGAATTTTCTGTGAAGGTGGTTGGAGGTTATTTTATGTTTTTTGCATTGGGAAATGGTTCCAAAAGTAATACAAAAGTCTTGGTAATTGAATTGATCGAAGTGACGGACAATATATGTCCCCTCTATGAAAATATGTATGTATGCCATAGTAGATGCAAACAACATTGATTCCATAAGGAATTTTTGATTGTTGTTGTCTAGCTTAGAGTATAATTTTCATTTTCAATAAGGTAACGTTGAAAATGCTATATTTTTATTTTTGATAAGGTACTGCTGAGAAAAGACTATATTTTTGCATGGTTTTGTTACTGTGATTTTTGTGCTTTTTGGGTTTTTCCATTTTCTCTACAAAGGGTCTATTATTACACTTAATATAGATCCTATCATTCTAAATTATGCAACCATATCAATATTGAAGATAGACATATGGAGCATAACTTTAGGAACTCACATGTAGCAGCAATATACTCTACACTCAGCCAACAGAAGAAGATTAAAATTGCAAAAATCAAATGACAAAATTAGGGAAACCTATAGTTGTTTGATTTTCCCCTATTGTGTGAACTTTGGCAACAATTTTCATTAGCCTTCCCATTTTTTAACCCTTCTGGCACTCAGATTCTGGTTGGGGGAAAGGTGGCGTATTTTTTTATTTTTAATTAAAAGCATTTGGTGCATCAATAGAAAAGGCCAACAAAATTAAATTTCAGTTTTCATCAGCATTAATTGTTGTATGGTTTCTCTACGGTGAGAATGTTTGCAAAATAATAAAATAGTCCATGTTCTTCTTGAATGACAATTGTTAGTTTTTTACACCTCAATAAGGATTTGTTACAATGGGAGGTTGTATATCAAGTATTTGATGAAATATTTGTGAAATCATTATTGAGGCCTAGACAAATAATAACTATCCTTGAATCCATACAAAAAAAACCAACAATGCCTTATCAAGAAGAACATAAACTCTTTTATTACTTTGCAACCATTCCCACTGTACAAGAACCATATATCAAATAATTTATTTGGGGCCACAAAATAAAAATTAACAATATCTTTATGGAGAATAACATAAACTATTTTATTACTTTGACAAACAAGAACAATTTCAATAAATGAACTATGTTGCTCCTAAATAGGGAAACTACAACCATCAATTGAAACATACGTACCCATTCTTTTGTCAATTGTTGCAAAATTTTTGGATGAATGGACACAGGGCCAAGCCATGCCAAGCAAAAATATTTTTTTGTGGAGAAGTTTAAGTATAGGCCTACAAATAAAATAGTAACTATCTATATAGTAGTAAAATTGCACCCCTCACAATTTGGCATACATTCTTGTGTTTGATTTAGTGTCTACTCCCTTAGCATCTTGAGTAGGCTCATTTTATCCCCTATATTAGACTTTTTCCCTTTTCAAGATGCTACAACACCCTATTTCAATAGCCACCCTTGCATGTTTTACATTGAATGTTTTCCCTTTTCCATTTTTATCATTTTGTAGTGTGACATGTTCGAACACTAGCATAACACACAAAAATCCATGTGGTGCACTAGCATTCTGTCATATTTCAACATTCAAACAACTATTTATGTGCATGATTTCCACTTGTTAGTGAGTTTTGTTAGTGGTAACGTTGGGAATGCCCAAAAATGACTCAAGAAGCTTCTTCTCTCTCCTTGAATGCCATCTTTTCACCTCATTGTCATTCTCTTCATCATCTAAGTTCTTCCAAGCCTTGCTATAACTTCTATAGCTTCATTATAGCTTTTAACTTCACTCCATCACTTGCTTACACAACTTGTAGCAACTTTAATCTCTCTCAAGCTTTCTTAGCAATACTCTTCATAGCCTCCTTGGATCTCATATCTATCTCCCTTGCCTTATGCTTGTGTGTATCTTGGGATTCCATATGCCTTTCCTATTGCATTTTTACTTTTTGATATGGGTTCTCCTCCTTGAGCGAGGATTCCTTTTATCACCTCTTTTCTAATATAGGTTCTCCTCCTCATCTGGATTTTTCTTTTATCACTCTTACTTGGTGGTGCAGGGTCTACTCTTGAGCAAGGTTTTCTTTCACCACATGCTTTGGTTGTTTCTCTCTTTCTCTGATTTCTTGGTTGTTTGTGGAGGTGGGAACACAAAAATGGGGGTTTGACTAAGGCAAACCCCTATATAGCCCCAATAATTTTTCTAGATATTACACTTGTCAGAATTGAAGATATCTACTAGTGGGAGGATTCATTACTTGGATCATTGTGAGTATCTTACTTCCTTTCTTCTTCTTAGCTTTACTATTTCTATTTAATTATATTTTAGTTTCATTACATTCTATTACTCCACATTTTGTAATTTTTTAGCAATCAGAGTAGAAGTAGTTATTTAGGAAATTTCTATTATAAAATCACATTCTATTCCATACAAGATGCTATCATACCTATAGGATGCTAGCATGTTGTGCTATCATCTATATTTTGCACCAATGTACTTTTTCTGAGAGCTTGTTAGTTTTTCTATAAAATCTTTGTGACCTAATCTTTCATATTCTAAAACTCATGTCATTATTCCTTGAGGTAGATTAGGGAAGTTCTCCCTGTTTGGCTCTCTAAATGAAGATAACTCATAAGTAGAAAATCCCCATATCCTACACTCTCTTATCAAAATAATAAACATAGGAAGGATTATATATGAATGTTTTTTGCATTTTATTTCACATACATACATATCTACACATACGAATCAATGTTTCCCATCTCTAATTTCACAAACATACATATTTTCACCTAGGGAAAGTAAAATAAACAAAAAAATAAGGCACACTCCTCACTCTACCTTATTGGGTCATGGAACCCCATAGGCTCTCACCAAACCCCGAAGCAAGAACATACATTGTCCACCACTATGATCAATGGTGAAACTAGTGTTTCTTATTAAGCTTAATATAAAGCCTATTATTGTAAGGATGTCTCTTTGAGGACAAAACAAATAGAAACTATCTTCCCAAAACAATAAACATGGGGAGGAGTATATACACGAATGTTATCTACATCTAATTTCACATACATACATATCTTAACACAAAAGAGAAAAATGAAACACATCAAAAGAGACATACTTTTGTGTGTGTATATATTTTCAATAAAAGGTTCCTACACATGCATCCAACACATGAAATACATATTTTTGAAATTGTAAAACAAAATCTACATTGATATATATGTATTCTAAGTTAAATGCACATATATATGCATTGTTGATTGTTGTTAAATAGCTCCAAAAATATTATCTCGTTTATGATTCAATGTATCAAAAATGTTTGGAAAGCAATAAAAGAGTCTACATATACACTTACAAAGGAAGATCCATATAGATATATATATGCATCTAAAGTTATATGTAGAAAACACACAAATATATCCATAGGTGGACTTCAAACATATGAATGTTGTTTGCATCTAATGTCAGAAACATAAAAATCTATACATAGTAAATATAAAATGAAACTCAACAAAAAGAGGCTTTCTCTCCAACCTACCATATTAGGTCATGGAGCTTCATGGGCTCTCACCAAACCCCTAAGGAAGAACATACATCATCCACCACTCTAATCAGTGGTGAAATCAATGTTCCCTATTACACTTAATATATAGCCTATTATTCTAACAACTTATTTTTGAGGCTAAAAGAAATAATAACTAAAAAGGTGCATTTAACTTCAAATTCCAAAAATAATAAACATGGTGAGTAGTATATATGATTTTTTATACATCTAATTTCACATACATACATATATGCACATAGTAAAAGAGAAATGAAACATAATGAAAGAAACACATAATTTTGTGTTTATATATTTCCAATTGATAGATTCCAACATGTGCATCCAAAACATGTAATCCATATATATGCAACTACTAAACAAAATCTACACTGATATATATATATATATATATATATATATATATATATATATCTCAAGTTAGATGCACATATATACACATTATTGATTTTTGTTCAATAGGTTGAAAAATATTATTTCCTTTATGGTTTCCATGTAATGGTGATAGTTGCAAAGCAATAAAATAGTCCACATATATAGCCACAATAAGCAAAAAAATGGTCCTCATATACATCCACAATAATATTTAGCATTATAAAGTTACCAAAGAAATTAAATAATTTATGTTATTTTCAATAATGAACTGTTGATTGTTGGTCTGTAGCTTTAGGTACTATGAATATTGTCAATAGATGCAAGAAAAATAATATAAAATTTTAAATCTAGATATATATGTTTATTTCCTAAGATAAGGAAATAAACATCACTTGGCACATATTGTGATGACAACAGTACTTCATGTATGGGCTAAATATACTGGTGATCGTTGCAATGATAGGTTGCATTCAAAAATTAGGAAAGTAATTGAGTAATTTGTGATATTTTCAATAAGGAATTATTCATTGCTAAGTTTTAGCTTAAGCTACACAACATACATAGTTATCCACACCTATACTTGTCAATGCATCTTCATTTATATACATATATATGTCACATGGATTTATGAATGGAGAGTCAGGACCCGTATATTCAACATTCAACCAACATTAGAAGATTAAAGTATAGATAAAAGTATGTAGCAATTGAAACAGAGAAGAATCAAACAACTATACTGATATTTAAAACTGGACATATTTATATATAGATAAACACATGACCTCATAGAGACATGTGGAAAATGCATAAACACACATACACACTAACACATACATATAACCTATCAACTCTACATGCACATACGTATACAAATTCATTACAGACACTATATCTACACAAATCTATATCAAGATGTTGTATGCACTCAAAAAACTATTGTTAAGGAAATAGTGAAATATATTTAAATTGATTCATTTTGTTGCGCTACATGTCCCTTGTAGGCCAATGGCAGAAAATGCAATAAAAAGTGTGAAAAATTTGTAAAAAATATATAATACTGTGCCAAATGATAGAAAACCATGGTTAATTATAAATTTTGATATTTGTTATAGCTAAAGATGAAATTCCACATAGGTGAGATTTGGGCTACTACTTTTGATGAGGCTACAAAAAGCTTATCACAAATTCCATCAAAACAACTTTATATGTTACAATACTGGTCTTCTGGTGAAATGAATGCTCAGTATGTTATCAACAGTGTCACCTACAATTCTTTTATTTTCACTAGTACTTTTACTTACCTAAGCCAAAGCAATGAGATGATGAAGACTATGGCACAACTCCAAAAGGAGAACATGAATCTAGAAGAAAAAGTAGGGGAAAGAGGTAGTACAAAACAAAACAATTATTGGCATCTGATATGCTAGCACATATATAACTATACATGGTTACAAGATTGCACTGACTTCAAAGGTGCATATAATAGATGAATGTGAAAGGAGGTCAAGTTCAAGCAAGAAGCAAAAAAAAAAAGATTTTTGTTGAATATAAACAAGGAAGAACCTAACAATGTTGACACATCACAAAATTGGAACCATTTTTCCCTAACACATAGGCTACTCCCAAATGCCTAGCAAAAGAAAAGGTAAAGGGCACATATATAGCTCAAATATAAATAATTTAGACTATATATTATAAGGACCAATAATTGAAACAAATAATTTTTCACAGTTCACTAGATGCACACATAAAAGAGACAATACAATTCTAAGAAGCAAAAAGGAAACAAGGAACAAACTTACAATGATTGGTGCTTGAGGGTTGTCTAGCAACCTAGGGAGAGCTAGATTCCATCAAAATTATTGGGGCTGCTCTTTAAAAATTTTAGAGATGCAATGTCAGTTGTTGACAATAGCTCTATTCCACAACAAAAAAATGGTTGAATGTTCAATTAAAGCAACAAAGGCTAACGAGCTCTATTCCCAAATTTTTGTTTCAAATTTTTTATGCTTCAAATTTTCTATAGAGACATTAACAATATGAGGGAAAACAAATAAGAAAAAAAAGGATTCAACATGTCACATAACACTTACTATATAGTTTATCATTCCAAGAATACCCAATTAAGGGTCAAACAAATAACTAGTTTCCCAAAAGAATAAACATAGCGTACAATATATGAATGTTGTTCACATTAACTTTTACATACATACATATCTACACATAGGAAAATAAAATGAAACAAACAAAAACAAGGCATGCTATCCACCCAGCCATATTCAGTCATAGAGCATCATAGGCTCTCACCAAACTATAGCAAGATAGAGAGAGTGTCATTTTCTCTTTCCACTCATTTTATTTTTCCTATGTGCAAATATCTACATATGTGAAATTAGATGCAGAACAATTATCATATACAAACAATATTCATATGCAACATGCAACTCATGTTATGTTTCTTTGCATGGGTTTCATACTGTGAATTCTCCTATTTTGTGGTGTTTTTCCTCTAAAACATTTTTTTTTGAATTTTACAGTGGTAGGACAAAGAAGGAAGTTGAAAGAAAGCAAGTAGGAAGAGGCACATGTTATGAAAACCCTTTGTAGATCATATAAAAAATAGTCTATTTTCTTGCAAAATAACTAACCAAGAACATACATTGTCCATCATTACGAACAATGGTGGCATCAATGTTCCATATAACACTTAAAATAAAACTTATCATTCCAAGAATGTCCCAACAAAATAAACACAATGATCATTATGTATCAATGTTGTTTGAATATACCATGACATACATCCATATTTGCACATAGGGGAAATACATTGTTCATCCCTGCGATCAATGGTGGCATTAGTGTTCCATATAACACTTAAAATATAGCTTATCATTCCAATAATGTCTCCATATGTATCAATATTTTTTGCATCTACTAAGAAATAGATACATATTTGCTCATAGGGGAAATAAAGTGAAATTGATAGGGAAGGCTTGGATGGGAATCTCATTGTCCCATGCTCCGAGTCCTTGTTCTTGAGAACTCCTTAGGTGACTCTTTCACCCTAACCTTTAGGTCCTATCATAGGTATAGACACCCTTGGTCCTACTGGCCAACCCCACTATCAACACTCTTCTTCCTACCAAGCATTCTTCGTGCCTTGCCACTATCTCCTTGCCACTATCTCGCCCTTGACCCTTATTCTTCCCTAAAGGCCAAATTCTCTCAACATTCCATTTGATTCTTGTAGGGGTGTGTAAATGTTGTAATTGCTTCTAGGTAATCAATCTAGGGTTCTTGTTTCATCACACAACTCCAATTAAC
>VDFB02022679.1:7557-52821 GCA_007258455.2 Sequoia sempervirens | reverse complement strand
TCATGGAAAATTATTTAGATAGATAAATAAAACATTCACAATCAACAAGTTCTAGATTCTCTATATTTTATATTCTCACATCCCATGTATGAGGGTTTCCCCTTATAAAATGATGAATTTATGGTGTGTGGGATTTTTTCCAACTTGTACATCTTTATCAAAAACAATAAAAGAAGAATATTAGACCATGTTCTCTTTTGTATATACCTAAAATTGGTAATGACATTTAATTCATTAAATACTAGTTATTCAATAAATATTCAACTACGTATAAATCAATTCTCAATTTTTTGTTGTTGATCAGTAAGAGACTTTATAGTTTATATTGAAATTTCAAAAAGGGTATGTGCAAGATCATCATCAAAAAAATAGGCCCTTAAGTTGCAAAAAATTCAGAAAAATCAGAGTTAGGCAACTTGATGTAAAAATTTGAATAAGTTATCTATATTATTTCAATAATATTTAAGAATAGAATCTACAAAAAATTGAATGTAGTTTCTAAACTACTAGGTTTTTTTTAAAGAAAAAAGATCTATTTGGTGAAAATTTGAAATTTCAATACAAAAGTACTTAAATTTTAAGGAAAAATTAAGAAGTAGGTGTCTATCTAACCACCCTAACCATAATAAAATGATAATATTTTTTTATAATATTTTAGATATAAGTAGAGGACTCATGTCCCAATGTGATGCATATTTTATTGTAATTTTTTTCCAAGTAAATAATGAATTATGAATTTTTTATTACAACTTTTAAAAAATATAAAAACTCATATGTTTGACCACCTTAACTTGGTCAAAAAATCATGATTTTTTTTTTTGTATATTATAGTATGCAAAGCATATAATGTGATGCATGCTTTGGATTCAAAAAATGTGATACCATTTGAAAGCTATAAAATTTTTTTAGTCAGCCTATCAATTAGGACTTTAGTCATAATTCAAATAGAAAATGAATAATAATTATTTTTTAAATTCAAATTAAAGCATAATTTATATTGGTGGAAAGTTTAGAATCTCCTTTAAAAACCCTTTTCATTTCATAAATTTTGGGTAAAAAAAAGTCATCAACCACATACCCATGATATCACCACTTTTTGGCCCATCATGATCCTTCACAAATGAAAAAGGTACACACATTTTCAATGCGGGTAGCCAAGTGCAGAGAACCTCTGCCAGTGTATGCACCAAAACTAAACTTTACCCACCCATACGTAGAACCATATTGGCCAGAGCAACTACCACAAATGAACTAGCTGACCAAAGCAAAGAGGAATCTAGTAAACCTTGGAGGCTACATGCCCAAAAACAAAAAAATGAAACCTACCAGTGGGCATACCATGCTACTAAACACAAACAGAGACAAACTAGAGTAAAGGAAAAATATATTTTTCCAAAAACTTGAGAAACAAAGAACCAACAAAATAGAACAACCCTAGAACCCAAATCACCAAATATTTTGCTGAGAAAAACTTCAAAACTCCTATTTCTAGGGTGAATCCACCATGTGAGTGAAATAATATTTTTCTTGAAGAAATTTGCACCATCATTTTCCAACCTTATGTGCTCCATCAATTCAAGCCCATTAACATCTAGTAGAAAGGGGTAATAATTGACCAAGGCATCCATATTTTTGAGAAAATTTAGGTCTTAGGGGCACATAATGCCCTTCCCAATACATTTAGTATCCAATTCCCTATCCAATCCCACTAATAGGTCTTTCTTGAATAGCCTCTGCATAATAACCCTAGCATTACCCTTAGAAACCCCAACATCTAGTAGTCTAGCTAGCACCCTGGAAGAAATATCCAAGTCGAGCCTGTAATGCTCAAAATCCACCATAAAGTTCTTCCTAGAAATGCATGTGATAGTAGCTAATACTAAATAATTTGGATGATGAATGATACACTGAAGGAAAAGCATGGAAATATTCCCTTCAAAATAAATATTCCTATTTGAGCCCTTCAATTCAACTGGTGTCACCATTCCCTTCATATCCAATTCGTTACCGAAGACTAATAAGATAAATCTACTCATTTTCATTTAATCCTATGATGCAAAAAGAAAAGGACATGTTGCTTAAATGAGGCTACACACGTGCATCCCCATTACGCCAGATAAATTGGTGAGATGTCCTCTAAAGGGTGTCAAGAGTCCCCAATGTCAGTGTGCAATGATGAAGAGAACATCCTCTAGAGCCTTTTTCCAAAACTTGGCCACCTCCAACTTAACCTTAATTTTTACCACCTAGCCTGAGGGAAGACACCCATCAAACACCATCAATCATCCCAATCCACCCTCAACTCCCACTTATCTCCTAGTGATCCTACCACCTCACCCAATATTGGTGAGGTGGCACCCGTCCAACCACCCACAAATAAATTTTCAATTTATTTATATTTTTCATATTCTTTATTTCTCCAAATCTAAAATCATATTCTTCTACGTTAATTTAATAAAAAAATTCATAAGTTTGTTTTATTTAATTAATTTTCACTAATCCTAATTAGGAATTCTAGCACATGTCTAAATTTTTTTATGCCACCTCACCAAGGTCACATGACATTAAATAATTCTAATTTTTAAATTAGAATTATCTTCAACCAATTTTAAATGCATGGCTTATTCCTCACACACTTCTTCAACCAATTTTCAAACACATGGTTTTTTCTTCCCACACTTTATTCTTCCATCCATTTGGCATGTTTCCTTTTGGTGAAGAGATTCCTCCATCCATTTGGCATGTTGTCCTTGGTCAAGGGGACACCTTCTTGATTCTCTCCATCTCTACCATTCATCCTTCTTGCTTAAATCTAGACCATCGATTGTTGCAACATCACAAGGTGCTTGAAAAATCCTATAAATACAACCCTTTTCCATTGTATTTTGCATCCACATTTGAGTAGAGTTATCATGCAAGAATATCATTTGAGCATTGGAGAATTTTTGTGTCTTATAGCTACATTTCATATCATGTTTTGGATCATAGTTACATATAATTAGAATAACACTTTGCATCATTGTTGAATTTTATGTCATACTTTGCATCATAGTTGCATTTTAGATTAGAATATGAGCATATGTAGAATCATCCTAGCTCCACACCATATTATCTACCTCATATAGTTTCATGTAGTAACTTAATTGGCTTTCATGTTGTATATAAATCTCATTTCTCAAGTTGTCTTTTTAACAACCATAAGTGCATATACAAAAATCCAAGAAATATGGTTTAATAAATCCTTGAGAATAGAGAACAATGAAATGATCTTAAAAGATTTATTTAGCTATAAAATAGAGTAGTTTACTTTATTCAAATATTTGATATAATTCATTTCATTAAGGTTTGTGTTGATTTAATAATAATTCACGACATGCAAGTAGTACCATCCACATATCACCAATGTTTAAAGTTCCCTTTCAATGGACATGAAATAACTATTGCAGCTAACTAAAAAACCCCCCAATATTGCAACACCCTCAAGACAACCCAAGATGATTTTGTACCACACAATAGGTAAGCTCCAACTTAGGGTTCATCAAATGATGGGAAACAACTAAATTCCTTGTCAAAGTGGATTGAGAAAAAGGACCAACCAAAGGATAAGGATATTGGTGATGTCAATCCCTCAAACAAAGAAAGTACATCAAGTTTTTTTGTCAAACCAGCCCAAGATAAAGGATCAATCAAAAGAAAAGGGTATCAATAATTCTACACCACTAAAAAATGAAAGTAAACTTGAGTTCTTGTCAAAAAAAGTTACCAAGATCTGATTGAAAGAAAAAGGTATGGGAGAATACTCATTTTATCATTCCTTATGTTTATCACAACTTTCATCTTCTCCAAAGTCATATGGATAGCCATCAACATCAAGACAAAATCATCACAACCCAATACACTCTTTGATGGAACCTTTGTGAGAGAAGGAATATTAGTGGATGAATCAAATGATGAAGAGGTTTTAAACTAGTTATATAAAGAAAAATAATCATCACAAGCATCCACCTCAAGTGTAGAAACAAAGGAGTATGGAAAAGGAAAGACAATCCTTGAAAATATGGGATATGAGGGAAAAGGTCCTATAGGTAAAAGGAAATAAGGCATCATAGAACTGATAAAACATATCATAATGTAAGTGAGGGATAAAACAAGACTAGGGTATAGAGAAGAATCAAGAGAAGAAACAAGTTGAAATAATCCTACAACTACCAGGTAGTGATGATCATGAAACTAATTCAAATGAATATGAGTGGAATTCACTATCCGAAGAGTCTTTTCATGTTAAGGAAATTGATGTAGTCCAAAGTTATACACGCATACATGTGGAGGGTCAAAGTTTAGGTTATAGACCACTCTATATAGGATCATAATATATTGATGATTCTAGTGAAGATGATCAGAAATGGAGTGAAACTAATAATTCAGAGGAGAGTTACCTTATAGAAATTGATTTTTCTATTGGAAAATTTTAGGATATTACCATTAGGACAATTACTACCTTTGACTTTAGCCAATCCAATGATTCATTACCCTTAGTGCATCCCAAACTCATAGATTGGGATCAAACTAAGTCATTTGATATCCCTATCTTTCCAAATATCAAAATAGATTCCACCATTGAACATCATAAGGAAGCTTCCAAATAGGAGAGTGTCAAAATATATAGTTGCAAAATGAATAATATAAGAAAAATAATTGATTTTGAAAACCATTTAATGGCATTATCAGATCTAGAAAAAGTAAAAAAAAAGAGCATATCCAACAGTGAAAACCTCTCCAAGGCACTAAAATTTGGAAGATATGACACGCTCCCTAAACTCTTTCAAGAAAAATCTAAAGTATTGGTTGAATTCACCTAGTCTATCAATATTGGCAATGAAGAAAAAGTGAAGATTGCCCATCTAGAAGAATCCTTAACAAATCAAGAAAAAATTAACTTCATGAAATTATTCATAGAAAGAAGAGTCAATTTTTCTTGGTCATATGCGTACATGCTAGGGATTGATCCAAAACTCATCATGCACTGGACTTATCACTACCAATAGGAGTAAAACCATTTAAGCAAACATTAAGGAAAATGCATCCACATATTGACATATTCATAAAAGTACAACTAAAGAAATTATTGGATACTATATTCATTACATTGATTGACTATGTCGAGTGGATTTCCAACATTGTACATGTTTCCAAACTAGAAAAAAGCATTAGAATCTACATAGATTTGAAGGATCTCAACAAGGCTTTTCCAAAAAATGATTTTCCCCTACCGAACATTTACATCATTGTAGACCTAATAGCAAGACATGGCATGTTGTCACTCATGGATGGTTTTTCTAGCTATAATAAAATCAAAATAGCTCTAGAGGATCAAGAAAATACAACTATTACATACCCATGGGGGAAATTTTGTTGGAACGTCATGCCTTTCAGGTTAAAGAATGCAAGAGCCACTTATCAGTGTGTTATGACAACAACTTTCATGATATGATACAAACCTTCATGGAAAACAATGTGGACAATTTGTTAGCCAAATACTACACTAGAGAAGGACACCTAGAGATCTTAGATAAAATCTTTACCAGGCTGGAAAAGTTCAATGTATGACTAAACCCAAAGAAATGTGTATTTAGGGTGACTTTAGCCAAACTTTTCAGATACATAGTTTTAGAAAATGGCATTGAGCTAGATCGAGCAAAGGTCAAAGCCATAATGTAAATGTCACCACCCAAGAACATGAGTCATCTACAATCTCTGCAAGGAAGATTCCAATAAATTTGAAGATTTATCTCTAACTAGACAGTAAGACCCATCCTTTCACTCACTTGTAACGTAAGAATGCATCTTTCTGATAGGATGAGAAATTTGAAGGATCCTTAAATGAATTAAAATAAAATCTGATGAGTCCACTCATTTTAGTACCACCAATAGAAGGGAAGTCACTTTTATTAAACATAGCAGCAACTAAAATATTATTGGGATCCCTGTTAGCACAAGAGGATTCAAAAGGAAAAGAAAGGGTAATCTATTATATCAATAGAACCTTAAATGGATATGAGATCAATTGCACCTTCATTGAAAAGTCTTGTCTGGTAGTAGTGTTTGCTACCCAACAATTGCAACATTACATGCTAACCCATAACATCAATTTAATAGCCAAGATAGATCCACTAGAATACCTTCTTAGCAAGCTAATCTAACAGGACAACTAGCTAAGTGGGTCATGATTCTAAGTGAAGTTGACATGGTCCAATATGTTGATAGGAAAGCAATCAAAGGACAAGCAATCATAGATCAGTTAGCTAAAGCACCATTGTAAGAAAATTATCTAATGAACATTGAGTTTCTAGATAATGTCCTAATAGTGTCCACACAACAATGGGTCTTGTACTTTCATGGTTATTATACACAACATGGATTAGAAGCTGAAATATAATTTATCTCACCACAAGGACATACCATTCCCAAATCCTATATACTAATGTTCCCTTGTACCAATAACATAGCCAAATATGAAGCCTTGATGATTGGAATCAAAGTAGCAGTTGAGTGGAAGATCACATAGTTACATGTCTGGAGATTCACAACTAGTCATTAATTAGGTAAACAATGACTATCAAGCAAAGGAAAAAAAATTAATTCCCTACAAAATAATGGTTGTTGAATTCAAAAATTAATTAGTGGAAATAATATTTTAGCAAATTCCTCAAAGTGAAAACAAAGCCACTAATGCCATGGTGACCATCGCTTCTCTCTTGCAGATTCTAGAGAAATGAGCCTGCCACAAGTTCATGGTGGAACAACTATACAACCCATCCTATGAGAACCCTAAATCCCAAGTTATCTATCATCTAGCTAAAGTTGACACTTCCCTCTATGGGAAAATCTATACATACCTAAAATTTAACACCCTCCCACCCGATCTCTCTCATAATAAAAAATGAAACTTTATTCGTCAAACCAACCAACATACACTTATCATAGAAGTCCTTTATCAACGAGAACCTGATGGAACTCTCCTCTGATTTCTAGAATGTGACGAGTCTGGAACAACTTAATGGGAAGTACATTAAGTTGTTTGTGGAACTCATTCGAGTGGTTTAACCTTAGCCAAGAAACTTCTTCATTTGGGATATTACTAGTCAAATATGGAGAGGGACTCTTTTTGATTCATCAAGAATTTCCAAAAGTGTTAGATTCATGGATATCTCATCCATGTACCAGCATAGGAACTTCAACCATTTGCATCAACATGGCCCTTTTTTTTAGTGGGGACTGGATCTCGTAGGGAAAATTCATCTGTCTTCATCAAATGGACACAAGTTCATTATCATAGCCACAGAGCATCTCACAAAGTGGATTGAATTTTCCCTCTAACCACCATCACAGGAAAAAAAATCTCGCAATTCATCCTAAATTACATCATCTTTTAGTATGGTATCCTTCAATAAATCATCATTGAAAATGGAAGAACTTTCAAAAATCAAGATGTTGAAGAAATTTGTGAGAGATTTCACATCCAACATCATTTTTATACACCATATTATCCTCAAGGAAATGGCCAAGAAGAGGCCTCAAACAAGAATATCCTAAAAATCTTGAAGAAGATCATCAATGATTCTAGACGTGACTTGCATGCGCAACTAAATCTTGCTCTATGGGTTTATCAAACTAGCATTTGTACTTCAACATAGGCTACACCCTATGCTCTAGTCTATGGATCATAATCCATTCTACCTATTGAGGTTGACCTACCAGATCACTTTGTGTGTCACTAAAATGGATCATTTCAAATGTGGATTCTAGAGTGTCTAGGTTATAGGAATTGAAACTCTTGGATTATCATTGTAAACTTGCAGTGAATCACCTAAAACCATATCAATAAAGAATATCTAGGACCTACAATAAAAAAATTCAAGCCTATAACATTTTAGGTTGGTGACTTAGTCCTAAAATAGAATCCCCATAATTAGCAGGATTGAGAGAAGAATGGGAAATTTGAACCCAACTAGCTAGGTCCCTTTTTTATTGTATCATCCTTTGGATTAGAAGCATATCAGTTTTCCACACCAAAAGGGGATTTTTTTATGACCCCACAATATCCTACATCTCAAGAATTTATGCACATGAATCATCTAGTGCATTAGAAAAAGTCCTAGAAAAATACCAAAAACACTAAGAAAATGTCCTAAAAATATGGTTGCCTTGATAGAAACCTAGCAAACAAGCATCTTGGTAACAAAAAAAAAAATGATCAAAAATCCAAAAGAAATCAAAAAAGGAGAAAATAGAAAAAAAAGTGAAAAATCAAAAAGATCAAAAAAATCTAAATTTTTTGAAAAAGTGCAATAAAAACAAGTAGTGAAAACCTAGCAACAGGCACTATTTGTGATAGGTTAGCTTTTCTATCTATTTGAGGATGCCAACCATTCACTTTCGCCATTCACTTTTTCCATCTATCTTCCTATGATCATAAAATATTCATGTACATATCTTGGCATCATGGTCATGTCTCGCACTAGACTGCGGGAAAAATTCTGAACTCAATGGGGATAATAAACTTTGAGCTTGAACCAATAGATTCAATCATAATTAGTAACACATCAACTATCAAAATCAATCAAACCAAAAGAAAACTTCAAATGGATGATGTTTGTTCTGAATTAGGGGTTTATCACATTAAACTTGAATATTCAATTGTTGTATTTTGATTTTTGTTATCATATCTTTGGAGCCCCTCGATGATGTACCAAACTAGAAGAGTCAGGAGGGAGTATAATTTTACTTTTTCTATTGTCTATGAGTTGATCATTATTACTCTATAAATTGTCACAAGACATGCTCTACAAAGTATCACTAATGACATTTCAAATTTGCATAGGAAAATAGTTAGCTTTGTTTGTTTATGCAACCAATACTCAATTCATCTCAATTTAATTATACTTAGATGCTTGTGTTAACTTGCACTATCAAACATCATGGAAGTAGTAATCAGGTCATCATTGTGTAAATATGTCATCAATGCTTGTACTCACTTTGAACATTTAAAATTCCCAATGATGATAAAAATTGCAACAAATCAACTACTACAAATGACAACTTTTGCATATGAGATCTACATGGTTAGAGTAGATTGCATACATGTTAGTTTCAATATATATTTATGGGGTTTTCAAAGCTACAAAAATGATGTTATCTCTTGGACTAATGGATTGAGTACACTTTACATTCCCAAAAACAAATCATTCTCCTATAGAAACACACATCATTTGCATCATCATTTGCATGCATTAGAAAAAATATCTCATCATTCAGTCATCCATACATCACATCATAATATTTACATAAAAAAAAAACAAAAATATGTGTGTCACATCTCAGTTACATAGTCCAAATCATTTCATATAGTTGCATTAAGAAAATGGTTCTCTAAACTTAAATGAGTGAGTCTCTTCATATTTCCTAAAGAATTGGGAAAATATGTTATATTTTGTGAAGCTAGATTTAACAAAGAATCAATTGATAGAAACCTTCCTACAACTCTTGTAAGTTGGATAGATTCACTCATTTAAGCTTAAGACCCTAGAACATAATCATTTGCATAATCATTTCCATCACATAATCATATCATCAATACAAAGCATCATACACATCATTTACATAATCATTACATCCATAGATAATCAATATGAACATCACATATCATCACATATTATATGCATAATCAAATACATCTCATGTAGCATAAAACATCATTGGCATAAATCCATAAAACATACAAAATCATCCATCATGCATTGCGATATCATCACTGGAAAATAAAATTCATCTCATATAGGTATCATCATTGCATACATCCCATAATCATCATCGAACTAGGTACCATCATACAATCATTTCATTTAACATTCATCTATTCATTGCATCATTTATTGGCATCAAAAAATTACAAAAACATCAAATGCATCACATGCATCATATAGGCATCAATCATAAATCATCATTGAATCATAACACATTTGCATTCATAGCATATCATATCATCAGTTTCATATAGAACCTCACATTACATAGAAATTAAATGCATCATAGACATCCATCATCATATTTCATACCAACACATAGATCATAATTATCATCACATGTATCATAAAATCTCAAAAATAAGAATGTCAAAAGTGCACAAGGATATCCAAAGGTATGAAAAGATACATCAATATAAAAAATGGAGTTGTATCACAAAGTTTGAAAAAAAGAGGTCCATCATCAATATGTTATATACAACAATGTATACATCACGTCTAAAATACTTCAAAATATGTAATTATAACCAAAACTATGTTATGCTCCCCCCAAATGGTGTTGGCATCACATGACTAGTACCTCCACCCAACTGACCTTCACTAGGATCTCTCTTATCTCTAGGATGCAATTGTGTAACACCCACACTAATAGTTCTAGACTAGGATCTACCAAACCAAGACTTTGTAAAGCTCTCCCACCTCTTGGGAGGAACCACCTCATGATATTGGCTCTTGTAGAACTCAACCTCCTACATAGTGTGACAAAAATCTCTAAGTAATCTAATGTACCTATAGCTGTTGCAACCTATTGTAGCCTCTCGATAATGGCCTCAACCTATTCTACTTGTCGTCTCTGGAGATCCCTCTCAGTGGTCAATGGAACAATATGTCCTTGCACCTATCCCTGCACCTAGGCCTATATATGTGCTAGCTGCACCTACACTTGTTTCAACCGCTGCCTAGTAGAATCCCTCTTAGTCATCAAGGTTTGCACCTACCCCTAAGCTTACATCAGAAGAGCATGTACGTACTCTAGTTGTCCTTACAACATCTACACCTATGCCTATAATGCAGTAATCTACATTTGCTACTACTGAGATGACAATCTAATCTATACCCACTACTATGATGGGGCAACTAAGGATTTCCTTCTTTGAGGCACTCTCATCTCTCTAACATTGGGACCTATGCCTCCTCCTCCCCAATCACCCCCATCATCACCACCATCACCCTCCTCGCCATCTCCATCTTCATTATTGCTACTACTCTCCTCCTCCTTTGACTCCTCCTCCTCCTCTCCTTACTCATCTACCTCCTCTCTCTTTCATCTCCGCCCATGACTTCCTACCTCCTCTGCTAGCAATGGTGCAAGCTCATCTAGAATCATGATCCATGGGAACAAATGCATAAGCATGTACATGAAATAATCCTCTAATATCAGTGCATCTATGATCTCTAGATGTACCTCCCAAATGATAGTTTATAACTCTCAAAAGTTCTTAACCACTACATCATATAACAAACACAACCCCCACTCTATTGCATCCTACCATTGTCACGCATAATGAGATACACCCTAGGGCATGAGTTGAACCTGACCATATTGTATTAATACTCTTAATAACATGAACCTATCAATGAAAAAGTGAGTCTAACTAATAAGATACATTGAGTAAAAAAAAATGACATTTATGTGTCATCCTCGGGCAATGACTCACAATCAACATAGTGTCTCCACCAAACAACCTCTAGATAATCGAGATGCCTCCTCCAATACTCCAACTTTCCTAGCCTAACCTGAGCAAGTCAACCTACATAGATATGAACATAGGGCCTCAAGGTTGGCCTTTTTCTATCTCCTACTAGTCAATTGGTCACTATATGCTCCCAATCCTAGACCTGGAGCAATGTGAATCCTTTTGATATACTATCCCCACTCAGATAGATCACCTAGTGTAAATCATGGTATAGATGGGCTAGCATACAACAACCCCACGTGTATCTAGTCTAGTAAATGATCATACTTTCTAAAATCCTACACCATCCAACTAAGATTCCCTTTGACCTATGATCAGGACAAAGAAACTCTCCAATAAAACTAGCTAGTACAAAGGGAAATATTGCATACACATCAACCATGTCCCTCCAACAAATCTCATATTTGCATATGTGATCATCCTAGAACACTCACCACAGTGCATTGGTCCCACCCAGATCTTGTACATCATATATAACCATCTCTCGCACCACCAAAATCCCTAGAATCTAATATACATCCTTTGGTGTAACAATGAGCTCACCAATGGGAAAATGCAAAGTGTTATATTCACTATGCCACCACTCAGCCAAGGTTGTCAATAAACCCCTATTGATCTTGAATTGGAGCATATCGATGATAGATGAAAACCCACATCATGTAATAACACCTACCTCAGGCTTGTCAAATGGTGAATTAGATCCCAAATCCTCAGGAACCACTCTCTGATATGTAAACTAGTGATAGGCTCCTATTATCACAAAATCATAAATCAATCAATCAAGCAATCAATATCAATCAAAATCAATCAACCTATCAATCTAATTATCTCTTGTGAGACTTTGATCAAATCTTGTGAGCATCAAAATCAATCAAATCAACCTTAGCTATCTTGAGGTTGATCAAATCAATCAAATCAACCTCGCCTATCATGAGGTAAATTATCATCATCCTATAATGGAATCTCACCTATCATGAGATCAATGGACATCTAACCTATCAAAATTATCAATCATCATCAAATCACAGACTAACATGATAAAACATCATAAAAAATAAGGATTCTAAACAAAAAAATCATTAGTTTTACCCAATGCGCCCAAATAGTGCTCCAATGCGCTAAATCCCTCTATGTGCTAGAAAAATGCATCAATGCACTATAGTAGACCTTCAATGCACTAATTTACTCTATGCACTAGAACATTTCATTGATGTTCTAGAATAGAGTCTCGATAGGCCAAAATACCCAATGCACTATTACATTTCATCTATGCACTAAATCAGTTGACTTATGTGCCAATTCACTCTATCCGCTAAAACAGTTGATCTATGCGGCAGTTCGGGTCATCTATGTGCTACTTTGTCCTATGTGTTAAATCATCTATCCTATCTGCTACTTTGGACACCCTAAGTGATAATCCAACCTATGTGCTAAGACATTTGAAAATATGATTTAAAAGAAAATTAAGTAGGAAATTCAATGCACAAAATAAAAGGTGCTTTTTGGGGTACTCACCAGAGCTTTGTATGTTGCTAGGAAATTGTGCCACCTGACTCACTCGAACTGGTGCATTTTGGTAGGGGATCACCATTCTACTCCAAAATGCTCAATCACTCTCACTCACAAATATTTCAAATCAAAAAATACACAAATGAACTTTCTAATCAACATTTTAACCTTTTAGAGGTTAATTAAGTGGCATTTCATAGGGTTGTTTTATTTTTATTTTTCAAAGGGGATTTAATTAATCAAATTCTCACCTAGTGGCTTTAATTTCATTTTTGTGCGATAAATCATTTTTGACATATAAAATTTTGAGATCATCATCAAATCATCAAAAAATCATCAAATTTTTTAAAAATTCTAAAAAATCCTAAAAATTCAAAAATTCGCCAATTTATCTCCCAAGGGGGCATATATTCGTCATCATCTAAAAATCAACATCTGGGACATTGATTTTTTTTTTCTTGAGATAGGTATCAAATTTTATTTGAAGCAATGTGTAAACACATTAATTCAAAGAGGGGCAAAATGTATACACCTAAAATCGTTCATGACATTTAATTAATTAAATACTCTAAGTTATTTAATTAATATTTGACTAGGTATAAATAAACTCTAAATTTATTTATATTCTTCATATTCTTTATTTTTCCAAATCTGAAATCATATTCTTCTAAGTTAATTAAATAAACAAATTTCATAAGTTTTTTTTATTTAATTAAGTTTCACTAATCCTGATTAGGAATTCAAGCACTTGTCTACAAATTTTTTATGCCAGCTCACCAAGGTCACATGAAATTAAATAATTCTAATTTTTAAATTAGAATTATCTTCAACCAATTTTAAACGCATGGCTTATTCCTCGAACACTTCTTCAACCATTTTTTAGACACAAGGTCTTTTCTTTCCACAATTTATTCTTCCATCTATTTTTCATGTTGCCTATTGGTCAAGAGATTCCTCCATCCATTTTCAATGTTGTCTTTGGTAAAGGGGATATCTTTTTGATTCTATCCATCTCCAATGTTCATCCCTCTTGCTTGAATTTGGACTGTCAATCATTGCAACATCACAAGGTGCTTGAAAGAGCCTATAAATACAACCCTTTGTCATTGTATTTTCCATCCACATTTCAGTAGATTTAACATGAAATAATTTCATTTGAGCATTGGAGGATTTTGGAGTCTTATAGTTACATTTCATATCATGTTTTTCATCATAGTTACATATTAGAATAACACTTTGCTTCATAGTTTCATTTTATGTCATACTTTACATCATAGTTGCATTTTATATTAGCATATTCATATTTATCATTTAAGCATATGTAGAATCATCCTAGCTCCATACCATAGTATCTACCTTGAATAATATAATGCCATAATCCATTCATCATAGTATCCATTATCATTTTCATCATATAGTTTCATGTAGGAATTTTTTTGTCTTGCATGTTGAATATCAATCTCATTTAGACTCAAGTTGTCATTTTAATAACCATAAGTGCACATTCAAAAATCTGATATTCAATATGGTTTAATAAATCCTTGATAATAGAGGACAATGAAACCTTCTTAAAAGATTTTCTCAACTGCAAAATAGAGTAGTTTATTTGATTCAAATCTTTGATATAATTTATTTCATTAAGGTTTGTGTTGATTTAATAATAATTCCCACATTTCACACAAACATCTTTCAAACTAATAAATAATTTTTCTTGATGACCATGGAAAGAAGATTGCTCTTCAAATATCAATAAATAGTGAAGGCATTGATGAATAGTTTAAAATTATTACTTTGTTGGAGTTATACATGACATGGGATTACATTTATTATTGGTTGGTTATTGACTGTGACGAAGCTATCATGAATTAATTTTTGGTTTATTGGTGCATAACCATACTATTATATATTGAAGTTCTTAGAAATTCCCGAGTTAATACATTTAATTAAATTCAAAGGTATGTTGCATTCAGGTGTTCAATTTTCTTGTACCACAATTAGTTGCAATGGAAAAAAATTAACATATTAATTTATACAATGTATTAGTTCACACATAAATTTGGATAGGATATTTTATTCTAATCAAGATATTCCCAAAAAAATAGAACAAGGCTCATAGCATAACAAAAAATAAATTAAACAATGGATTAGATGGGCATAACAACAAAACAAAAGAATTCATAGCAACAAACACATGCAAGGGCCCGAGGAAAAAACAATCCTGAAAAAATAATCTATTAAATTTCCTTCCATTCATCAGCACCACATGGAAAGCATAAATGAAATAATATTGGTATCAACAATTCCTTATACCAAAAACAAAAATATAGCCAAAGCTATATAACAATAGTTGAAAATGCCTTACAGATAACAACATAAACTCTATAACATGCACTATTTAACTACATATAAAAAAATGAAATAATATAGACAAAGCTAGACAATAATGGTCAATGATTCCTTATGGAAAAAAACATAAACTATATAGCATTAAAACCATCATCACAAAATTGAAGCCTTAAATGTAAAAATAATGGTTTCAATAGTGAAATATAGATTTTTGGTGTCAAAAATGCTTATGAATCACTCAAATCAGCATGTATACAATGTTCTTTAATATAAATTAAGATGAATAAATGAAATTGACTAATCTAAATGTTTGAAAATGAATGCAAACGTGAAATCAAACCTATTTTTGAAAACACATTGTGATATGCAAATGATGAAGAAAATGAATGAAATATGTAGAATAGAAAGAGATGGGTCAAATTAGAGTGCACTTGGAAAAAATGTGATGATTGTAGAATGTTTTGGATGTTGGATGAAATCAATTTTTTTCATAGTGGGACTCATTCACCTAGGGTGGCGAATCAGTCCTCCTCCTGGTGAAAAAGTGTTAAGAGCTAGTTTCTATTTGTCGCTATCTAGAATCTGAAAAAAAAAAAAGATTTTCAATCCTAAGATGGGACTCATTTTCCATATGTGATGAATCAGTCCTCTCACAAATTTTCTTTAAAATAAAGAGATAACTCTACAACACCAGATCTTGAAGTGTCTACTTGTCAGGTTGTTGAAGTCACTTCTATTGAAAATGGAAAAATAACTCTCCAAGCTTGAATTTGACTTAAGTTGACTTGAAGCATATAGTTGACTTGGAAATAAATCTTCAACACCTAAAATATTGTCAAATATACATACAAAGGGATGCAAAAAAACATATAATAGGGGGAAAATGATCATGAGACAACTCTGCAAGACTAGATCTTGAAATGTCTGCTTGTCGGTTTGTCAAAGTCAGTTCTACAGAAAATGGACAAATAGCTCTCTCCAAACTTGAATTTGACTTAAGCTGACTTGAGGCACCTAGTTGACTTGGAAATCAATCTTCAACACCTAAAATGTTGTCAAATCTACATACAAAGAGATCCAAATAAACATGCAATAGTGGAAACATGATTAAGGGTTGGTGAATAAGGGTTTTCCTTGGTCAAACCCCACTTTTGGTAAGTAAACCCTTGAAAATATAATGAAATGAAAGAGAAAGACAAACTAATAGCATGCAAGTGCTATCAACTTACCTAACCCTTGATGATGCAAGTCTGAAGTAATGTCAATGGCTGCTTCAATGTTCTTGAATATTGCTTGAAAAGATGATGTAAAATGCTTGAATGCTTGAGTGAATAGGTGGATAGTTGAACTTGATGAATGGGGGTTAAAATAAGGTGAAAATCACTTATTTATACAATTATTATGCCTTAGTATCTATTCATACCTCATAATAGGAAGAAATCAAGTAATTTTGAATGAAATCCTGAAATGAAATTTAAAATATTTTGAATTTGGGGTAAAGGGGGAGACTCATTCTCCACCCATGGCAAATGAGTCCCACCTAGGACCTAAAAACATGTGCTAGGAAAAATTTTGTATTTAATGTTGTTTGTTGGGATAACATTCAAAAATACACTTAATTAAGTCATATAAGGGTATAAAGGGACCAATTAAAGCATGAGAAAGGTGTAAATAGTGAAGATATGCCTAGAAAAACATGAAATTTTGTTACAAAAATTTACAACACTTCAAAATCAGACTTGTTTAGTGTTGAAAAGGTGATTTTTAGGTTAATTGTAATTAATAGAGTCTAAGAGAATGTAGATTTTTTTTACAATGCACTTCACAACACCTTCACAAGACGTCATTCTTTGAATTTTAGTACCTAAAGAAGCATGTTAAAGCCATGTTACAACATAAAATCAAAGAAACATAGATCCAGCACCATGGAACAAAACCTAAAAGGAAATTAAAATGACAAAGGGTGATTTTTCTACGGCAAAAATGACAACCTAGAAAATTATTTGTTGAACAACACCTTATTGGAAATGAAACAATATAGCGAAATTTAATTGTGTATAGAAAATGAATCAATATCGCCAAAGGTAAAGAAGAATGGTAAACAATGCCTTATCGAAAACAACGTAAACTATATAGGGTTGCAACCATCACAACAAAATGGAAGCCTTAAATGAAACAATAATTGTTTCAACAACCTAGGAAATTCTTTTTTCAATAACACCTTATCAAAAAGGAAATAATATAGCCAAAGCTATAGACCAATAGTCAACAATTCCTTATGGATAACAACATAAAATCTATAAAAAATTCTATTGTATTGTGAATCAAATATGAAATAATATAGCCAAAGATAGAGAACAACACTCAAAAATTCCCTATGGAAAATAGTATAAACACTATAACAATAACTATTTTACTACATTGCAATCATTGGCACAAAAAAAAAGCCAAAAATGAAAAAATAATGATTTCAATAGTGTCCTAGATGGAAAACCTATAGAACAAAATAATTCACATTAACAAAACCATGTGCAAAAATTAAAAATAAATAAAAACCTGCATGCACACAAATTATATTTTCAATAGTTCCTTATGGAAAATGAAACAATATAGCCAAATCTTTCTAAAAAATTCCTTAGTAAAAATAACATAAACTATTTAATTCCCTTGCAACTACTACCACTAGATGGAAACCATAAATGATACAACATTTTTTTCAATAGAAAACCAGATGAAAAAACCCATAGAACAGAAGAATTCACAGTGAAAAACCCATGCAAAAAAACCAAAATAACCCCACACATGGGAAAATGATTTTTTCAACAACACCCTATCAAAAATGAAACATTATAGCATAAGCTAGAGAATAAAAATCAATAATTCCTTATGAAAAACAACATGAGCTACATAAAATTAACTATTTTATTGCATTTCAAGCATCACCACAAAATGGAAGCCATAAATGGAATAATATTTTTATCAACAGTGAACCATATGGGAAAACCCACAAAACACAAAAATCTATAGTAACAAACCCATGCAAAACCATCGCCAAAAAAGGTGAACCATAAATCAAACAATATAGTATTTTTTCAATAGCACCTTATTCAAAAGGAAACAATATAGCCTAAGCTAGAGAACAACAATCAACACTACCTTATGGAAAACAACATAAACTATATAACATTAACTATTTTATTGTGTTGCAACCATCACCACAAAATGAGACCATAAATGAAACAATATAGCCTAAGCTAGAGAACAACAATAAACAATGCCTTATGGAAAACAACACAAACTATATAACATTAACTATTTTATTGCAATACAACCATCACCAGAAAATGGAAGCCATAAATGAAACAATATTGGTTTCAATAGTGAGCGAGATGGAAAAACCCAAAAAACAAAAAAAATCACAATAACAAACCCATTCAAAACCTTCACCACAAAATGCAAACCATAAATGAAACAATATTGGTTTCAATAGTGACCTAGATGAAAAAACCCACAAAACATAAGAATTCACAATAACAAACCAGCACAAAAACAAATAATATTTCCTTCCAACCATCACAAATACATGGAAACCATAAATGAAATAATATAGACTAAGATAGAGAACAATTATCAACAATGCCCTATGGAAAATAACATAAATTGTTTTTGAAATACTCTAGAAATTGTTTTTTTAATATGCACCTCTTTCCACACATCTTCCTGCTTGCTTCAAATGCACCTCTTCTCGCTTTCTTTCTCTCTACTCCATTCTTTTTCTAACTCCTACAAAAAGTGGGTAAAGAATTATCACAACTGACACTTTTGTATTGCTTTTGCAACCATCACACCATGCAAAAAAACAAAAAATAACCTCCAACCACCTTCACATAAATTAGACAACAAATGATCACACTTGCACCTTAATAGAAGCTTTCTATAATAACTCACAACAATAATAGAAGGTAAATCCATAGAATGACACCCAACAATGCCTTATAAAAATTTGCATTGGCATTCACTCTATTTTCTAAGGTTTTAAATGGCATACAGTTTCTTACAACAATCACCAATACACAAAAAACATACAAAAAATAATGTTGATTCCATCCATTGTTTAATTTCACTAGCCTTCTTTATAGGCACACCAAATAATTTTAATTAAAAAATAAAATAAAAATCTGGCACCTTTTTTCTGACTAGGAGCTCAATGCAAGAATGGTTAAAAATTAGGAAGGCTGACAAAAATTATGACCAAAGTTCACACATATAGCCTATTAGCTAATTAGGTCAAGAAAATAAAGAACTCAAAAAATAGAATAATTGTAATCAAAATTTTAATATCACTTGTAAGGAAGAAAATCCAAAGCAATCATTGTTGTACACTAAACCTAGAGAAAAGTGTTTTAAAAAAATTCAAGGATAATCTAAACATTTACAAAAAAATATAAAAAATTTATATAGAATAATAAATAATAGAAACATTAAATCTCACAACCCTCATTTTAAATTCGAAGATAATTTAGATTTTTATTTTGAATTTGGAAGGTGGAAATTCTTGAAAAGAAATAATAACCGGGCTGCATTGCTGTGAAGTTCATACCAAATTTTGGTAGGATTGTTTTCCTTTTTTATTTTTAGTCAAATTGAGAGAAACATTAGTCCAATCAAACTAGGATTAGGCAAGGAACCATTGGCCATTTACTAAATTCATATATATGTTATTATTATCATTTCCACCAATGCTCCAAATATTGTCCATAATCTTGGAGGGGTGCTATAGTAGGCTATCGAACAATAAGATATGCTAGACAAGGTTCTAACCTTTGGCCCTTTGCGTACTTTTTTGTTAGAAATATATTTTCATCTTGATCCATTATTAGGGGCGGTGAATCAATTACCTCCAAAAACTAATTTCATTTCAAATATGTAAGTTGTGCTTAATAAATTTGATAGTAATATTGATATGAATGGATGGAAATTATAAACAAAGCCAAAAAAAGGTTATGGTATATACAATATTGTTATCCATTGATTTTAAAGTTAAACACTATAGTCATAAGGCATGTATTATTATTTTTATTTTATTTCTAATATAATTAAAATAAATCCACATTGTATAATACTAATATGGATGTTACCTTAAATATATCTACATTAATATAAACCCAAACACAATGTGAGGTAGATATAAAAAAAGAACAAATTATTGATTCTTGTGATAACCATTTCTTATAGAAAATTTAAAAGTACATTATGAAAAATTCTCTCTTTACTATATAAAATGATATGATCTTTATTATAATTAAATAGAAAACTACACTCAGCCTCTTCTACAAATTAGACATGCTCTCCCATGACCATTTCATACTTTACACTAGAGTGCAATGTGAATAATAATATCTAGCTCAAAATAATTTCACGTTTTGGAATTGCTTGCAAAAATCTTTAAAATTATACACTACATTGCAATTTATTGTTCCCTACATATTTCTCTCTTATGTTTTATATTATCTAGTAGGTCCATTTAAATTCTCAAATTGATTCCACTAGAAAAGATACTTTTTATAAATATCTTATGATGGGAGACTACTTACACTTTCATAACTTATATATTCAAATAATATAAATACATACAAATTAATCTAGATATTTTGATTGAAAAAATAATTTTGTTTTACTAGATATTTTTGAATTTTATATTTTAAAAAAAAATCATTAATAATATATAAAAAATTCATATTTATAGTTTAAAATTTTATATTAATTATTATTATACTTGGAAAAGCTCTTTACTGCTAATTATTATATTTGCAAAAAAATAAATTAAATTATTTATTCAAAAAATTAAAATTAAAATTAATGATATTTTAATCCATTGAAATTAGAGTTTATTATTTTGAAGAATAATAATTACTTACATTTGGAAAATGGATGGAGTGTGAAGAAGACTAAAAATTTACAGGAGATCTAGTCGGGGTGAAGTAAGGCCGCGAGGATGTTGCAAGTAACAAGTTGCATGGGGTTTCACATGGGCAGTTTGTAGGAGGCAAGGAAAATTAGCCAAGTGATGCATAAAAGGTTGTTTCCCTAAATTAATTATAAGCAAGGGTGACAAGTGAGGTTTGGCACCAAAATTCAAAAAAATTAGGAAGTCAGTTCAATAAGAGCATGAGTGGAATGGTCAACATTGGAATTAAAAGATCAATAGATGGGAATCTCCCCACCTTGGGAGCTATTGGGAGAATGGGTTCCATGGGGACTAAGGTGTGGTCTAGGGTAATGAGGGCTCAAGACGTTGGTGTCGAGTCTCCCCAAGTGCTTCAAATGAGTGGGGTAGAGGAGGTGAAGCTAGGAAAGAAAAAACTGCATCTTTACTGATCAGGTCTAAACTACTTTAGCCATCCATTTCCTTTTAGTAGCATCATGGGCTGATTGTCCATTGGTATGGGAGGAATTTGAATTGGGATAGTTTAATTCACTAGTGGAAAGGTTGGTAGGGGTTGGAAATGAAATTCAAGGTCCTAGTGAATGACTTCTTTGTGGTCGTCTACCCAACAATTGACATTCAAGATCAAACTTTGAATGGGATCTAGCTCAAGGATGGGTTTGGATTCTGAATTCATAGGTGGGAGTTGTGTTTCGACTTGATGAAATACAAATTGGAGTGGATCCAACAATGCTATAGGTTTCCAGACTTGGTCCTATAGTTTTGGAAGTTGGAAATTTTGGAAAGCATTGGCAATCATATGGGGAAGTTTATTTGTGCATAGCAAATAGTCAATCAGGATCGGGTGAGCACATATGTGCAAATCTGCATAGAATGTAAACCTAATAGCTACTTTTGGAAAGAGATCAAGTTGTTCATGGAATAGGGTAAATTTTTTTAACACATAGTCATTGATATGAACACAAAGAATGAAATCCTGGATACTATTGGTTGGAGATTGCTAGATAAAAAATTTGTGGCCCTTCAATGGTCCAAGCGTCCATGAACTCATAGGTTTCGCATGATAGGGATATTGGTGGTGAAGCACTTGGTATGGAGCTACAAAATGATTTTGTGCTATAGCCCATGGAAAAATGGGATGGCTCTCTTGTTGCTGAAAGGGAGCCTTTGGAGGATGCTGGTTTCATGAGTGGTGGCTTAGAACACTAAGTGGACTAATGAAAAGACTTAACATGCTAAATTTTGACTTTAAAAATCACATAAGTTTTGGAGGCTATGGAGCCAAAAGTCAAGGAGGATGATTTAGATTCATTAATGGAGGTTTTTCTTGAACTTTTTGAGATTGCTAAAGCTGCTAAGGAGGGTGTGATTCCCATTGCATATGAGGAGGAGTTGGTGGATTAGGTATATGGCATCCAATTGAATGAAGAACATCATGGTGGAGAGAATGGCCCTAGTTTTCCAATATCACAAGATGTTGAAATATTCACTAAGGTTTTGGGAGAGTTAGGAATATTGCAGCAAGTGTCATGCAAAGCTTTACCTAATTGTGTTGAAAACAATCATCACAATAGGATTCCTAACCAGGAGAAACTAAAAAGGCACAAGGAAGCCTATATCCAATTGAAGATTAATTAAATGCTCAAAGTAGGGAAGGGTAACACCCTTCCTCAACAACCATGAGGATTGTTAACTGAAATATTAGGCACTTGAATGCCTCTAACAAGTGGTGCCTCATTAGGAACCAATTGGCTAGTTTCTAGGCCGACATTTGTTTGCTTCAAGAATCTAAATTAAGTGAGTTAGCAAGAGTGGACTTGTGCAAGAGATTGTGAGGTTGGAATGGCATCAGGGTGAATGCAGATGGCACCTCAGGTGAGATCTTAACTCTATGGTGTCCACAAAGAATTTATTTGGAGCAACTAATCTTTACCAGGAATTGGATGGTTTGCAAGGTAAGAAGTCTAGCCTCCAATTTAAACTTCATTCTAATCAATTTTTGTTGAACGACCAAGATACTGAGAGGGGGTGAATTAATATCTTCTTAAACTTATTGAACATGCACCATCCAAATGCTCCAATGCATATAACAACAAGAATGAGAAAGAGAATTTGTAGAACATAAAAGCACACAACACATGAACTCTAGGATATTTACATGGAAAACCAAAAATGGGAAATATCAATGTGGTGAGGATTAGCTCACAATATAATATAACTAGTTATAATATATTAGAAAGGGTGGTTCACTACCAAGACTCATTGTCCAAAAAGGGGAAGCTCACTATCTAGAAAGATACAATGTAGAAATGGCTTACAATTAGAATATGAACTTATAAGGTTACACCCAACAAGTGTTGATTCAGTTCCTTTGATGCTCAATAAACTAACTTTACACACTTCTTGTAATAAACTAACATACCAATGGATATATGTATTTACCTTGATTCATCTTGAAATACTTATCTATCTCTTTCAATCTCAAAAACTATCCAATATATATATCTGACTCATTCGCAAGCATCAATTAGGTCATCCTAATTAGATGTAACCATTTGTCACGCCCTGTCGTGCGAACCCCAAAGGAACTAATAACAACGGAACAAATTTTTTTTTTAAAAGAATATAATAAACACACTTAAGTATTCTAATATAACAATATACTAAGTTGCATGACTAATTCCATTGGGGTACACGGGGTAAAATTACTATACTAACCCATAACAATGATAACAAGACAATAATAATTAAACATTTACATACATCTACTCATTCCCATTTCATCATTTAAAATATCTATTAACCAATAACCATATTCATAACATATGTACATAAGACAACGAAAGATACTATAAAGATATGAAGCATTGATATTACCATAGAAATAACACAACTTAACACAACCATTACCAATGATCGATCCCGAATAAATACATGGCCTGAATATACATTACATCCAAATGATAGTAAAATACAATTGTCGGAACATACATCTCAATAACCACATATACAATTTACAAGGTCATCCCAACACATGTGGGAGACAATACATCAATGATTACATTACATCTTAAGTATAACATACATCTGGTACATAAGAACACTGGATCAGCATCATCCGCTAAAACCATGCAATAAAGATACATCTGCAACCGAAAGGGAACCCAATGGGGTGCGAAGCACATTCCACCCAACCACCCCCGTGCTGAGAGTAGACAAGGAAGGGTCCCCGACCAAGCACACCTAACAATAACAAAGACTAACTCCAAATAGACAACTTAACATCAAAGACCACCTAGAGAACTCACAACAACAATTCCAAGAGGCACAACAACAAACCACTTCAGAACATAACAACAAGTCATAATCACAACATCAATGAAACTCAAGACATAATATCAAAGACTATTTCCAACAATAACCAAAGGACAAATCAATAAATCACTTAACCACTACAGACACAATATCACTTAACAACTACAATCACAAAGTCACTTAACAACTACAAACACAATAACACTTAACAACTACAATCACAAAGTCACTTAACAACTACAAACACAATAACACTTAACACGAGGTTACAATGCTTCCAGAGAATAAAGATCATGAACATCACACAATAACTGATTAACTATCGACATAGGAAGAGTGTCATGCATAAATTGCCATGAGTTACCCTGGCTCAACCTTCCTAGGCTATCGGACCCCCATCTTGGGTTACCCTGGCTTGCCTCTACCAGCCGCCAGACCCTCACGCAACACTATGCATCCCATCTCATCTCGAGCCTTATCATTCACTTTCTTCATGAGAGAGACATTCTTTATCTTATTAGTGTGAAATATCCCCATTAATTCTTTTATATTATCACTTAGTTAAACTCTAGGTAGGTTACCCTAGCGCCCCTTTGTGTGTTGGACCCCCACAAAGAGCCACCCTCCTATCGACAACATACAAGATACAATACCACAATAAGTAACTAGACTTACATAGAACCTTAACCCCATTTTCCCAACATGGAAAATTAAAGAAACTTGATAGGAAAACACTCCATCACTGGAAGCCCTTAACAATAACTTAAACTCTTATGAATGGTAAGGTAAACCTAGGGTTGTCCCATATGACACAATTAAACAAAGAAGAGTATACCACAACAAACTTGACGAATAACCTCAAGAAAACAATTACTTAAAAAACAATTCCATAAAGAAATATTTCCAAACTCAACAATTTCATCAAACAAATAAATCAACAATTCGAGATTATTCAATTCAAAACAAAACACGCTGTTAAATTCAGATTCACACAATTACATTATAACATCATACCTTTAAATTTTAACTATTCGATTTAATTATATTCACGTAGCTTATTTCCAATTTCCTCAATTACACTATATCACTATATCTAGTAAAAATTATCATATTACATTTTGTTCAAAATATCACAAAATTAATATATAAATATATTAAGAATGAAACATTTTTATAAAACCCATCACTTTATCAAAACATATTATAGAAATTTAACAATTAATTTATATATATATTAAATAATATATAATAAATATAAATATAAATATAATATATTATATATATATATAATATATATAATAAAACGAATATGAAATAAATAAAAATTGAATTATAAAAATTATTTTTATAAACCAAACCCGCATTTAAGATACTAATAAAACAAACATAAAAAAATAAACATTAAATAACTAAATTTCAAATAAATTTTTTTAAAAAAAACAAACATTAAAACCCGTGCTTTGCAGAACGCACGGCACACACAAAGCAGTGAGGGGACTGTTGTACGTAGTCCCCACCAGACTGCACCCAGCAGTCTCGACTGATGTGCGCAGCAGGTGATGGCTGCGTGCAGCAAGCCCCGGGTCCGTGGGGGTATGGCCTGGGCCGGCCCCTCCACCTTCCCCAATAACACAAAGATTTTAAATTTAAATTTATTTTTATACCAAAACACATGCGCCAAAACCAACTAACGCCCAGGTTCATTATATTTTATTCATTTCCGAGCCATACGAACTCACAAAAGGAATTATTAAGATAACATTCGAATTAAAATATGAATATATATTTTATTCACCCTCACAATTACGAAATTCCAGAAAATAGAAGCATATATTTCAATAACTTCTCTTTCTTTTATTTTTTTTTAAATATTTATAATTCGTATCTTAACCACAACAGTACCATAATTTATATTAAAATTTCACCCATACGGAAGCACAGAAGAATATGAACAAACAAGAAATGAATTAAATATATATTTTATTTAATATTTATATAAATGAATTTACACCAATACCTAAAATTTATATATATTTTTCTTCGAATGATTCAACCAGAATAATAATATATGTATATTTGATTTTGGTATATGTATATATATTTATTTAACACAAACAGAGATATATTATATATATATATATAAACAAGAGATTTTGAACAATTATATAAATAAATTGATTTCAAAAAAAATCCAAAATAAATTCAAGCGTGCAACAATATTCATCACCATAGCAATATGATTTTCTTTTCAATAATTTTATAATTAAATTTTCTTGAAGAATTTAAACCAAGGTTTTCACTACAGAGAAATACAAATATTTTTAACAGACAAATCTCAATCACAGGAAACTCTTTTTAAAACACAAGGAGAAATTAATCTTTCAACATGGCAGTCAAAATTTATTACAGAAGAATAAATCAGAAAAGAAATAATGAACTTGAAAGGAACCTAAAACTCTTCGTTTGATGCCGATAAGGGCGTGGTTCGGTGGTCAAGTCGCTTGGTTGTAGTGACGGCCACCAGGGTTCAAACCTTCGCTGGGTCAAAGTGCTCGCAGGCATTATGCCTTCGCTGGGCCTTTGTGCTCGCGGGTTTGATTGTTTCTTGTGGTTTGTTGTATCCGGTTCATAGCTCCGGTCAAAAAAAGCGTTTACCCCTAATATTATGGGTGCATTGCACCTTTAAAAAAAAAAAAAAAACTCTTCGTTTGATGAAGAATCCTTCTGAATCATCTTCTCAACTTTCTACCTTCAACTCTTCTCTCGATCTTCCACCTCCAACGTTCTTCTGAATCTCTCTTTTTTTTGAAAACCACAGTAATTTTCACTAAAAAACACCAAACCCAAAACTATTTTTCTTTTTTTTTATATCCAGAACAATAGAGCAAAACTTGTGTGTCTGAATAATTCCCTCACAAAAATAATAAATCAAAGATAAAAATTCAATAAAGCTCTTCCGCTTTCTTTTTCAAAAAGCCTATTTTCTTATTGGTCCTTTTTACAGCTTTTAAAAGCATAACTTATCCTCAATTTTAATTAAAATAATTTATTTAATTTAGATATTATCTTCACATGAATTTCTAATTAAATATTAATAAAAAGATAATATCTAATTATTCTCAACAATATTAATTTTAATTATAATTATTTGCATTTTTAATTAATTAAATCACTTTTAATTTATAATATATTTAATTTTAACATTTTTCTAACTCAATTAAATCAAATAACAATGCAACATTAATTAATTATTTTATGAAATACGATTAATTAATTAAACACTAACCAAGAATTAAATAAATACTCAACAGTCAAACTACATAAAGACAAAGACAAAACTTCAGTCATAACACAACCACTCACAACAGACGACGGACTTGGGACGGGGACACTTCCAAACCTACTCCCTTTTTCAACATTTTACCCATTGGGTTAATTTATTGCTAGCCCTGTCCTGTCGAAATAGGTGGAATCGAGACTTATTCCTACAATCCTGCATCCAAATAAACATCAAGTAGGACATGTATATATATAATCAACATCTTATCATGAGAAGGAATTGTAGTGTAGCAGGGCACTCGTGAACGAGTGATGCTACACTGTCCTCTCACCTAATCTATTCTAACAATTATAATATCAATATCGAGCTAACATTTCTAACCAAATTGATCATAAGATAACATGATATTTAACTACTGCATCAAAACTAGAATTATTAAACCATTGCAACTTAAAATAATACTGAATCCAAATAACATGATCACCAAAGAATCATCACATCAACATATAAAACATTAATGAAAATCTATTTGAATAAACAATAATCCAAATCAACACATCGAGTATCATAAGTCATACTAATAATGTCATATCAAACGATCATGTCCACTAAAGGAATAACAACATCATCAAACTTCAAACCAACCAAATCAAACCATAATAGTATCATCATAGTATCAACGTATCAAGTTAAAGCATAGAAAATAATAAATCCAAACAGTAAGAGGAGGGGTATTACATCCTCCCTCCCATAAAATCGGCTTACTCCTGGAAGCCGGTAAACAAAAGAAAATAAGATTGCCTAATACAGGGGGCATCCTCACACACCAAGATGGTGAACTAATCACCATTACAACTAGTATCAATCTCACACACGAGTAACAAATAGTAGCAAAAAGTGTCAGTAGCATGGGGGTATTACACCCTTATTCACCAAAAATATTAATTGCCAGCTTAAATCTCATACAAATTTTTTCCAAGAATAACTCAAGTGTGTAGTAAGCTACAACATGTTGTGTGGACCTAAGATAGGTGAAATATACATCCATGACACAAAATTAATTCATTATAACATCAACTATTGATTAGGTTGGCTACAGATAGACCTAATAACAAAATACAACAACAAGGTGATACAAAATCACCATACGAGCACCTATACACATGAAATTATGAATTTACAAGCTTATAGAAGTAACCAAGAACCATCTCCCAAAATCACAATAAAAGATATTCATTAGTGGAGGATTGCAGACCAAAATGCCTATGCCAATCTATGCTACAACCTATCAAGATTGTGCCTATCAACTTTTTTTCATTCATAACTTCCAATATAAAGATTAGAACCATATGCAGTCTAGAAAATAGATGTAGATATATGTATTGTACGTCATATATGAACTATAGGGATAAATATTATTTGTACTGCATATGTGGAGAAAAATCATAGACGATAATGACTATTTCTACATAACGGTTTAGAATACCGAATAGAGCTTGAACTTATGGTGATGCAATTATAACTTATATAACATGGTGACATCAATGAAAACAAAAAAGCTACATAATGAGATATTATTCTTCATTTTGTCAATAATTTCTATGGTCCAGCCTCCTATATTTAGAAGAGGGATTTATGGTGAGATGTGAGCAAGCTATGCCATGATTTTACTTCACAATTCATTATTTTAGGAGGAGAATATAGTGACCAATTGATTTTTAATGCTTTGTAGATGGAAATGATTTGTTTGAGGTCAATAAAAGTAATGGTATATTCACATGGATAAATAGAAGGGAATATTTCTCTAACATCACATAAAAATTGGATAGATTCTTTTTTAAGAGTGACATGCACTTTTTTCACTTCACTCTAGAGGGAAGAATTACCTCTTATGTAGGGTTGAACTACTTCCTAGTGCTATTAGACATTGTTGGGGGTTTTCCTCTTGTGTGTTGTCCTTTAAAGTTAAAAAACATGTGGTTTCATGATACCCATTTTCTAGATCTAGTAGAGTCATGGTGGGATGGAGACAATCAAGATAGATCAAATATGTATAAATTTGTGGAAAAACTGAAATTTGTTAAACAACAACTAAAAATTTGGAACAAGGAATGCTTTAAAAATATTCTTGAAGAGAAGCAAGATAAAAAGGTGGCCTTACATTCATTAAACAAAGATGTAATTAGACAGGGGATGGATCTAGATAGGTTTCATTAGGAAAAAGTGCTACTAGGTTAAAGGATTTACTTACTAATGAGGAAACCTTTTACAAGAAAAAATGAAGGGAAGTTTTGCTATGTGGAGGAGATAAAAAATACCAAATTATTTCACTATTCTATAAAAACTAGGAGGGATATAAACATGATTTCTTGTATTAAGAACAACAATGGTAGAATTATAGATAAGATTGAGGATATGAGGGCTACCACAGTGAACTATTTCAAAGCTACTCCTAATGAACCAGTTGGTTCTTTCCTTCAGGAGATGCAAGGTCTCCTTTGTGTAATTCTGTGAATCATAAAAAATGAACAAAATGTGATGTTAGAGAGTAAATTTTCATAAAAATAGATTAAGGTGGCTCTCTTCCAATTGATTCTAGACAAGGCTCCTGGGCCTGATGGGTTCCCTACTACTTTATTTCAAAAGTGTTGGGACATCCTTGGAAAAGACATGGTAGAACCAATCAAAGATCTAAGGAGTTTAGGGAAAGTGTTGAAAGAAGTCAAAAACACTTTCATTACATTGATCTAAAAAAGAGATAAACTAGATTATTTTGATGACTTTCACTCCATCTCCCTTTGTAACATAGTTTATAAAGTCATAGCCAATAAAATTTCCAATAGGCTCAAGCATATCTCACCATATATAATCTTGAAGGAGAAAATGGGATTCATGCTAGGAATATCTATCTTTGATGGGGTTAGAATCACATAAGAGGTGATTCATTCAATTTAGACAATGAAGAGAAAGGTAATGTTGATAAATTCATACATCAAAAAGGCTTATGTCAAAGTGAATTGGTGCTTCATCTTCAAGGTCATGGAAGCCTTCACATTTGATAAATGTATGTTAAACTAGAAATTTTGAATCAATTTTAAGCCCGATATTTTCTATTTTATTAAATGGCTTGTTAGAAGGCTTCTTTAGCATTTCTAGGGGACTCAAGCACGGTGACCCCCTCTTTCCTTTCATGTTCATAATTATGGTTGAAGCCCTTGGTGATGCTATCTCGATGGAAACAAAGATTGGGTGTCTAGTGAGCATTTCGATCATGAGCGGGGTCCTAGAGGTCACTCACCAGCAGTTTGTTCATTATAACATGTTGCTTGGAATTTCCATTGTGAAGGAAGCATAGGGATTCAATAAATCTTTGGATCAATATGCTCGAGTGTCTGACTAGGAGGTGAGTCAAGCTAAATCCAAAATCATTTTCTTTAATACTCGCATTACTAATGAAATAAACATTATGCACACTTTGGGATTTTGCAAAGGTAAGATCCATTGCAAATACTTGGGCCTCCCACTGGAAAAAAGAGGGACAACATGAGAATTTTTGGGAACCTATGATTAAAAATATTAGTGCAATAATTGATTCTTAGAAAACCAACTAGCTTTCCTAGACTAGTAGACTTACAATGCTAAAAGCAGTAATTGTGGTGATCCATATTTTCATGATCTCTTGTCTTCTAGTATCAACCAGGGCATGCAAAGTTATGAATCAAAAGATGAAGAATTTATTTAGGCAAGGGAATTCTAATCCACACAAGTTCCCACTGATCTAATGGAAATGGTTTGTGAAAGGAGGGAGGTGGATGAGGCTGCACTAAATAATTTGATGCTTTATAATCAAGCCTTCAGTGCAAAGTTAGTTTGTGCAATTCATTCTAAACCAGAGCTGAAGTTGGTGAAGATTTGAAGGAAAAATACTTAGATGAAGAAGAAAACAACATATTCACTATGAACTCCCTTCCAAAAGGATAAAGGATTTGGAACATTCTTTGCAGCTATTGTCATTTTGATTCTAAGTCATACGACTTTGGAAATTAGAGGGGGTCGTGAGGTTCTGTTTTGGGAAGATTCTTGGGAAGGGTTTGGAAATTTGAAGGATATTGCTGAATTGGACCAAGTTCAGGAGGTAACCAAGTGTGTTTGGGGCAGCAAGGTGTGTGATTAGTGGGAAGTTACCTACGTTGATGTCATCACTAGCTATGGATAGAAAAAGCTAGAGGTGTTTGAATTCGATCATAGATAGGTTTCAATTTTTGAAGAAGCAATGGCAGGAATGGTTTTCTATCCAAGACAAGGTAGGCATGTTCTAGGGTGGTTCACTTCACTAGATGGGATATATAATGTGAAGGAGGGGTATAGGGTGGTGGTAGGTTTGGATCGGCTGAGTCCTTGACTCCTAGTCACATTATGTTGGAGTCTAGATTGTCTTCCTAAAGCAGGAATCTTCACGTGGTTTGTCAAGTGAGGTAGGATCCTAATGGCTAAAAGGTTTACTTAGCTTGGTTACTTAGGACCTTTGAGGTTTTTTCTATGTAAGTAGGAAAAAGAAACATACAATCACCTATTTTTCAAATACCCCTAGACCCAACATTGTTGGAATTGGTTGTGTGCAAAGCTCTAGTGAAATATAGCATTACCAAATAACCTCAAGAGCCTACTCTCTGGGATGACTGCTTCCCATGAAGAATGTAATGTTTGGGACCTTGTGGTTCATGAGTCCATTTTTACTTCTTTGGGAGCTCTATAAAGAGAGGAATATATTTATTTTCCAAGATAAGTCAATTCCTAGGGCCTCATTACGAAATAGAATAGAGGCAAGCATTGTGGAGATGATAAATGTTCACTTAAGGAAAGGAAAGGTAATTTGGGAACCTATACAACATGGGATGGCCTGATGCATAAGTTTTGGCATGGGCTCAAACTCCCTCATCATTTTGGGGCTGGAAGTTTGACATCGAAGATGGAAAGGGTGTTTTTTGTTTGGTGCCCTTCAGAAGTTGGTTGGTTGAAGCTAAATTTTGATGGTGTAGCATGAGGTAACTTGGGTGTGTCTAGTGCAATTTGTATAATCAAAGGCTAGAAATCCAAATGGATGGGAAAAATTGCATCTCCCCTCCTAGTTGTAACTAACAATTTTGTAGAAATGCAAGTGGTGATCCTCGATCTTCACCTATGCCAAGAATTGAAGGTAAAAAAATTACTTGTGGAGGGGATTCTACTTTGATCATAAATACACTCAAAACTAAGAAGTTAAGCCAATGGAAATTGAATTTCAATATAGAAGTTGCTTTCGACCTTCTAGATAGATTTGTATAGGTGGTTTTCAATCATATTTTCAGGGAAGGAAATTTACAGGATGATGCATTATAAAATCTAGGGGTGGATGGAATTCAAATTTATGAAGGGGAGTGTGTGTTGATACATTGTCTATGCTCCAAATTATGATGAGAAGTAGCATAATCATCACTTGGTTTTATTATTTTAATGGCCTTGGTTTTGGAGAAGATTTCTTGGGTGATTAAGGTTATGCCATGTTTGTTTGACATCAAGTTATCACATGCCAAATCATCTAAGTGATGATATCTCTATGCTTCTAGCATCCTCAAAATGATGCATTGTATAGAGTAATAAAGGTGGCAGCTACATCTTAGTTATTTGAAAGGTTGGTAGGGCTATAAATTTCACCAAATTCTTATCTTCTCATAGTTGGTATTTTGCAAAGAGTAGGTGCAATGGAGGAGTGATCAAAATTTAATGTGGAAATGTCTTTCAACTTGGTTGATTGCTTCGATTCAAGCACTCCAATCTTCTTGGAGTCAAATGATCGACAAAATACATTTAGGCTAGTTACAGACTAGTGCCTCAAGTGCATTATTCTTAATATAGACCCTCTCACTATGGTGGTTGTGAAGATGATTTTAGGGAAAGGGATCTTAGAATACAAGGAGTAATTCAGGATGAATGCACATATTGTCTTGCGTTTCTTGGCTTTCATCATTAATTTCTAAGTTCTAAAGGCTGAGGTGAAGGTGTTAGTAGGCAAGTTGTTCAAGAAAATTTTACTGGGTGGTTTGGATGACACTCTGAAGGTGCCCTTTCTAGGAAGAGGTATTCAAAGACCCCAGGAATTGGACATGGTTAAAAGTCATGGTGAGGTATTAAAGCTTTACCCCTTTCTTTTGGACTTAAATGGAATGTCATTGATGAAACATAGAATGGTGGTGGTGGTCACAGTAAGCTTCCTATAGAAGATCTTTTGATTGGTGGCGATGAATGACTTTGAATGAGTCATAGAATTTGATCACTTCACCAAAGCAAATGGCTTCATGTAAGGTTTGGTATCCTTTTTTTTGGATGTCAATGATCACGTCTGGGTATGGTATATGGTGATGTATAATTTTTATTATTTTTCTATCATGTTGTGTGTGGAGTCGTGGCTTAAGGCAACCCTTTTGGTATGTAATTCTAAGGTTTATGTGGGTTGTTCCATAGGGTGGTAGGATGTATATGGGTCATTTTGTATGTCTAGCAATTAGTAGTATTTACAATTAGTGTTTAGGGATGGGCTATGTGGCGGGCCAAGATTTCCCTATTTCTTGAAGGTCCCTAGTAGGGTTTCATTGTGGGTGTTCTCCTGCAAAGAAAAAGTGTGTCATCTATTTTTTGATAATATAAAACTTTCCATCTTATGAAGAAAAAAAATAAATTAATGATATTTTACATATTAGAACTAAAAGTGATATAATTAAAAAATATTTTTCATTATTGTATTATTATGTTTAAAGTAAACAAATGAATTTTTTAAACAATAATTTCTTTGTAGAAAAAAATTTAGTGAAAACTATATAAGTTTATTATGAAAAATAAGTTGAAAATTAAGATACTGTACTCTTTTATTATATAATTCATGACACTCATGTGTATGTGTGAGAATAATTTATTTTTTATTCTAAAATTACAAACAATTTTTTTCCTAAAAAAATATAAAAAAATTAAAACAATAGTTGGAATTAAAAATAGACTATTAAAAAAATTGTCATTTTAATATGAATTTAAATTTTAGCCAAAAAAACTAATCATCATTTATCTATTATAATATTTTATGATAATGATTTTTATACAAATTTAATTTTGTAATTTTTATTGAAATATTGCTAAAGAATTGATGACATTTATTGAAGATAATTTATTTTCTAAATATTTTTGGTTATAAATTTTAGATAATATTATTTAAACATTATAAAATTGGAATTCTATTTCATGATATTTTTTTCTGAAATGTGAATTGTTTCTATTGAAAAATGAATCAAAATTTGAAAGAACCCACTTTGCTATAATTCCCTTTATACTTCACTTAATTGTTTTACTTTATTTGAAATCTAAATCTAATGTAATAATACATTTATTACATTTGTAATTTATATTATACTTAGAATACAAATTATACTTATAATAAATAATTTTATGTTAAATTCTAAATAATTATAAACAAACAACTTAGATTTAATAATATATTCAAAATATTCAAAATGCATTAGAAATATATGAAGACTAATAAGTTCTCATGGGATGAACAATGTGATTGAAAATAGAATATTTTTGTGAAGGGGTTTCTTTAAATTATAAATAAATTACAATTTAATCTTCACCATAGAAACCTTGTGTTAAAGAAATCTTTACTAATGATAGAATTTTAGAGGAAAATAAAGCTTTATTTATTCGGTCACAAGCAATAACAACATACATCTAGATCCTACTATTATCTTAAATGATTTTTTCTTTTATGTATGCAACTTTTACAACTCATTTCAGTCACTTCATTAGTTAGAGTATTATAGAGACAATTAGAAAGAAATGAAATTTTGGGGGAAAAAATTGATGCCCTGTAGTAACAATATATTACATAAAATTAACAATTCTTTTACTATTTATACATTGAAATTATACACATAAAAGTTTACTCATGTAGTAAACTTAGAATATTTTGATCATAACAAATAAAAATCCAAAGTAAATTAATTAGATTGAAAATCAGTGATCTTCAAGTTGGTAAGAATTGAGAAAAGGCCCATTGGATCCATCTCTAGTACCAATAGGGTAATCCTGAAGTTGGTGATACTTAAACAAAGGCCCATTAGAGCTATCTCTAATACCAATGGGGTGATCTTCAAGTTGGTGAGAACTGAACAAAGGCCCATCAAAGCCATCTCTAGTACCAATGGGGTGATCTTCAAGTTGGTGAGAACTGAACAAAGGCCCATTAGAGTCATCTCTAGTATGAATGTGGTGGTCTTCAAGCTAGTGATAATTGAACAAAGGCCCATTAGAGTCATCTCTAGTGCTAATAGGGTGATCTTGAAGTTGGTGATAAATGAAGAAAGGCCCATTAGAGCCATCTCTAGTACCAATGGGGCGGTCTTCAATTTGGTGAGAATTGAACAAAGGCCCATTAGATCCATCTCTAGTACCAATGGGGTGATCTTCAAGTTGGTGAGAATTGAACAAAGTACCATGAGATCCATATCTAGTACCAATAGAATGTAAAGATCAACCCAATAGTTGTGTGATCCAATAGGAGGAATGATTCCAATCTTGAGCCAGCTAATTGCTACCTCTTTTGAGATTAGGCCATTTTTTGCTAAAATATTAAGGTAAATGGCTCCAACTACACCCAACATGGTGTACCTCCCATTGATATCTAACCATAACCAATCCAACTTATTTCTATAAAGACACCAAGGTCTTGAAGGTCCATCAAGCCTAATGGATTAAAATTAAATTCATAGTCATTAGGGAGAATGAAACGATAAGGAGATCATATATGAATCTTGAAAGAAAATCAACATGTACCTTCTAATTAAGGCCAATATAAATCACCAAATTTATAGAATATTTTCAACATCTAAATGATTAATATTGACAAATGTATCATAATTTTCAATAAACCTTGAATTTTCACCCTTATGCTGATAATGAAATGGATAATAAGAATTTGTTACAAATGATCAAAGAAAAATGCAATAAAAAATCCTAGAAAATAAAGTACCATAACAAAATGTTTTGATTTACTAATGTGCACAACTTGACTAGTTTTTGTTTAGAATCTTCTAAAATATTCACCAAAAGAAAATGAAATTTCATCCCCTATTCTATGAAATGATATTTTTTTATTGAAGAATTTGAAAAAGTATTTTGAATAACATATATAATTAGAAGAAAATTGAAAAAATTTCATTTTTTTAGCAAAAATAAGAACTTAGGAATGACTCGCTATGTTTTCCTTTGGTTTATGATAGAAAACTTCTCAATTTTTATGCACTTTTATTTTAATAGAATTTGAATTATTTAAACCAAACATGGATTTTTATATTGATTTTTATAAGAGGATACCTTACTAACCATATTTGACCTCTCAATCACAATAATTAAAAAATTCAAACTATTCCAACAAAAAATTCCAATGATTGCAACATTAAGAAAGTGGTTCCAAAGAATATGCAAGACTAATCTTGTATCTTAGTTCAAATGTAACAGGTTTGGTTTAATAAGTATACCATTATTCAATACTACACCTTCCTCAATATAAATTCAATGGCTGCCTCACTTATAGAAATATTATACATCCCAACACAAATGCTATGACCTAAGAATAACCTACAACAATGTCTAGGAAATCATCAAAACTCAAAGTAAAGATGTAAAGAAATAGGAATTGGAATATCACATGTCATCCAAGTAGGAAAGACTCTTCTTTGATGTAAACCAATTAAATATTATAAAATGAAAAATGAAAATATTATCATATAAAATATATGATGAGAAAGGAACAAAAAGAAAACAACTCAACAAGCATCTTTCATACGTAAAAATCATAACATAAAACCCTACTCCTAGTAACTCATGTAGTCATTAAACCTAGAAAAAAAAGATTAACAGAGATCCAAAGTGATACATAGATATTTTATTTTTGGCATACAAAATATTTTTGTTATAAAATACTTGTACATATGTTCCTACTTAGTATTTTAACTCATTGAAATGACAAAAAATTGGTGGGGTTTTCTTTCACTTCTATGGTTTTGGAACTAAAAGGGGAAACACCAATTTCCAACCACTTAACTCAAGAACAAGCCCTTGAGATTTCAATACAAAGGACATTGGAATCTTGTGAAGGGATTGTTCTTAGGATCAAATGATGTATAATGAGGGGTTGAATTGAAGTGTAAACTTGGAAAAGATAATGAATTGGAAAACACTTTGTGATATGCAAACAAATGCTAAATGACCTAGAAAAGTAAACAAAACGACACAAAAATCTACAAAAATAGAAAGTGTGCACCTCAAAAATTCTAGAGACCTGAATGGAGACTATAAATTCTATTTAATCTAAAATTTTGACCCATTGGGACTCATTCCCCAATTTGGGTGAATCAGTCATAGATCAGGGTTTCTGAAGATGTTTCTCAAAAAAGATTATATGAAATTAACAAAAACTAGAATTGAAAAAAAAATGGGACTAATTCACCACTTGTGGTGAATGAATCCAATTTTTATTTTCTAGAAATACAAAGTTCTAATCAACATCTCTCTATAAGCTCTTTCTGTACCTTGAATTGTCCAGACTCGAAACCCTAGTTTTCAGGACTATAAGTGACTTTTTATGAATATTTTGACCTTTCAAGTATGGAGATGAATCCAAGAAGTCTAAAACCTATTATTAAATCATCTCCAATCCTTCAAATAACATATATTTTCAATCACACAAGGAAAGAGAACAAAATTGTTGATTGTTAGGGAATGGTGTTTGCCTTAGTCAAACCCCCTTTTGGTAATGCAACCAAATGATGAAATAAGATAATAAAACATGAGCATGATGTAATGAAATTAAAACATTTCCATGATGATGGATCTTGGTTTTTTTCCACAATTAGTGAAGAATATTTCTCTTGAATGCCTTAGAAATGATCTTTTAAACTACCTTGATTACCTTGTGAAGATTGGAATGCTTAACTCTTCCTTGCTTCACTTGATGGCATGAAGGTATGTTGTTTCTTATTTCTTATGCAAAATGAGGATTTGAAGGATTTATTATATAGTAAATTCACTTATGACTGTTGATTTGATCCCCAAGGTGGACATTGAAGAAATTTGAATTAAAACCCATTATTCCTACTCAAAGCCTTAAAAATGGGCCAAATTAGACTCATTCATCCAAGGTAATGAATGGGTCTTGCAGGGGCTATTTTTCATGCTAGAGTGTTAGGAAGAGAATAATTTGAACTTTTGTGTTTATTTTGTTGGGTCTTTCATCAAAAAATTTCTTGGGATGCATAATATAGGGTCATAGGGGCTTATTAATAGTGATATAAAGGTCATGAATGCATTGGAACAAAAAATACAATGTGAAAATGTAAATAAATACACTTTACAACACTAAATTAAGGAAAAATTGAGTCCATTTAGCTTAGAAGGGACCTAAATCCCATGTGACTTTGTAGCACACATTAAAAAACTAGATTAGGTCCACTTGATTTACAAGCCTCCCAAATTTAATGTGAAAATGTAAAAAAATTCATATTACAACATTAAATTAAGGAAAAGTTAAGTTGATTCATCTTAAAAAGTGCCCAAGACCTAATGTGGATGTGTAAAACACCTCAAAACACTAGACCACCATGATGTTAAGTCCAATTTATCATTAATTATTCCCATATTGAGGAAGGTACACATTTTTCTATACTACACTCATACAAAGATTCGATCAAAAAGGAAAGATATCAACCTTTCATCATTACAATGCCTTTATGTTAGATGGGTTTATAATTATTTAAATCTACACTAGAAACATATTTTAGTATAAAATAATTATTTTTTATAAATATATAGAAATTTAAACTTTCTATCTTAAGGATAAATAATTTCCAAGCTTGATGGTTTTTCTCCACATCTATACAATAAAAAAAGTACAATTAAAAAAAAATCTACTAGTTTAATAAAAAAGGAAAAAACTATATCAAAAAGTCATGGATGATTAAATTTATTTACATGTACCTACAAATTCCTTTTTCACTTGAGAAAAAGGTAATCCATTGAACATTGATAAGCTATAATAGTTGCTTTGGGTTACCCCTACAAGTAGAGTATAAACATTACAATAACTCTAAGATTCAAAAAAATTATACGAATAGTTCTGTAAATTAGATATGATTTATAAAAAAAATAAAAATTTAGAGCAATACTAAAGATAAAGGGATAATAAAAGAAAAAAATATAGAAAATTTAATCACTAAGCATATACAAAGAAAAAAATCAAATAAAGAAAAAAGAGAAAAAAAATGCAAGTACTGTAAGGACCTACAAGTTGTTGCATTGCAGATTTACTGTATGTCCTCTTCACTCCTTTCTCATTTTCATTATAATCAGAAATAATTTCTCTTCCTATTTGAATTCTTTTACCCAAAATGAAACTAGGCACAAGTATGTTTAATTAGTTCAATATAACTATCCCCTTTCAATTATTATTTGTCCAACATTATAACCATTAATAAATAAAAATGATAGTTTTTACACTTCTAAATTTGTAGGGCTAAGGATCAAAAGAAGCATGATCCTAATTATCTCAAATATTTTTCGTGGATGAATTTATGTAGATTGTCTAATTTTTTATCTAAATAAAATATCAAAACCTAAGGATTGCAATATATAGTTCAAATTAATGATTTCCAATATTAATGGGATAAAATTTAACAGTCAATTTAATTGAAAATGATTAGTTTTCACATATTTTTAATTAAATTTTTTATATTTTTTAATATAACATTATTATAAAAATTGTAATTATATTTTATCGAACAAAACATTATGTTTTCTATTGAAAAAAAATATTCAAATGTTAAAATGAATTTCTCACTAATAAAAACTGTAATATATTTGAATAAATAATGTTTTAAACTTTTTAAATAAAATTAAATAAATTTATTATAAATATATTTAAAAATAAAAATAATTTTGTATCTCATCACAAAATTAAGTTAATATATTCTACATTAATTTAATATAATATATATTACAAATAATTAAGTTAAAATATATTAAATGATTAAAAAATATATATTAGATTATTAAAAATTAAAACATAATATTATAAAAATATTATCTAATATGTTTAATTATATATTAAATGTTATATATGTTACACAATATAATATATATATTATAATATAATGTTCAAGTTAATATATTGCTCGATAATTTAATATATTAGTATATAATATTTTAAAATAATTTCATAAAAAATATATTAAATTATATATTTGATGTTATATATTGTATAGTTTATATATTCTATTTTGTTGTTTTTGATAAAGAAAAAATAGGTTTTTCTATTTTAGTTTATTGTTAGATTATTTTTTATTTACTATATAATAATTTTTTAATGTATTTTAAGATGTAATAAGTAAATAAATTTTTGAATGAAGAATGTCCAGATTTGTTTAACTTGTGTAAAAGAAAGATACAATAAAAAATAATTAATTTACAGTCAAGGAAAATAAATTTTGATTAGCTCAAAAAAATTTCTTCAGAAATTGTAATTTTTTTATTATAAATTCATCCAAATGCAATAAAATATTAACTTGTTGGTATAAAAATCCTTAAGAAATGCCTTTAAAAAATGTGATAAATTTTTTTATGCTTAGTATTGTTGAAAATCCACCCTTATCACTTAAAATATTTTAGCCAATGAAACTGAAGGAAAATAATTTTCAAATTTTGAAAAGTTATAAATCGTGCATTTTAATTTAAGAAAATTTCTAATATAATATATGAAAGATAAATAATGAATTTTGATTGGCTGAAAGTAAAATATTTAATCACTAGTTAAAAACTAGCCCTTGCCTATAGTTCCATGACATGAACTAATAATAATAAATGTTGTTGTTTATAATATCACATTTACCTTTCTATTGATTCAAAATGAATGGCATTAACAATTTTATTGGTCATTTGTAATCATAGATGTAAATATTGATAGGCACGTTTTAGACCATGTGTTATAACCCTTCCCCTTAGAATGTAATTAATTATTTATGTTTAAGTATTTGAGAAAACTATGATAGAGCAATTTCTTCCTTCTGATATATTAATGGTATTAATCTATAATGAACACTCTTTCTAATAAGCTAATATTTATAATTACGTTCTCAAATACCCTAATAATAAATTAGTAGGAATACGATAATAAATAAGGAAAAAGAAGATCAAATAGTAACTTTCCAAAAATAGTTAAATGCATGCATAAAATTTTGTAATGAACTTGCATTTCAAGAAACAATCATCTAGAGATAGATGATACCTATTCTTCACCCTATTTAGGAAAAGGAAATAGAGTACTTGGGGAGACATGAATGGTTGATACATAATGACCGAGGAGATTCTGAGACATGAAGCTATAACACCACACTAAGGAATTAAAGAACTCTAGTTGAGGATAAAGGGAGATAACCAATGCTTGATTTTCTATCACATAATTTCATCTCATCATCTTAAAAAAAAGGGAATTTGGTTTAAGCATAGTGCTTCTAATAGTAGAATTTATTAACCCTTACATTTTACTCAGTTTTGCATCACTGTGGTCAATCCTTTGATCCTATATCCCTTTTATGATTTGGGGTTTTTTATTTATAAATATATCTATGAAATTTTTAGAATTATTGATTTTTTTGTTTCATTGGGTGCATCTACATGCTATGTTCCTATATTAATGGAAACTAAAAAGATAAAAAAGTGGATTAAGTTTTGTATCTTTAGGATTGAAGTTAATGAGATCTATATAATTTTTTTGCTTGTTTTGATTATATTAAAATTGGAAGGGTTAGTACCCATTACAAAATAGCCATAGAGGTAAACCAAGGACACATGAGCAATGATAAACCAAAAAAGAGAATAGAAACCAAAGCTTAAATAGAATGAGCAACAAAAAAAAAGAAATCGTAGAACTAGGACCAACACAAAACCACAAGCCACTTATAGGTCTCCTAAAATCTTGAGACTAGTGATCATGTTCCACTCTTGAGAAAAGAACTCAAGCTTCATCTCAAAAGTCAAATAACCCAAAAGAATCACATGGGTATCCTTAGTGACATCATGCTCATTGAGGTGTCTACCTTCTTTCCCTTCTTCCTCTACACTTGACCATCTTCCACCCCTTCTACCAGTCGCTTCCCCTATCTTTTCCTTATCTTATCTTATAGGATAGGAAGAGGAAGGGTAGTATTCTTCATAGTTTATTTGTTGTATTCTTCATAGTTTTGGTGTATGACATCAATTTCAGTCAATAAATTATTCTTATCTTCCGCATACCTGACAATGGCTTGGAGATCATCCAACTCTTTTTCTCACCTTTTTCACCTCTCATAGGACCTAGCGAAGTAAGTAATTATGTCCCAATGAATCTTATCCGCCACCTCCCAAGGCCACATGACCTATTGTTCCAAAAACTTGGCCTCCAAGATTTTGATACTTTCTTTAGCTGTAACCAACTGACCCAAAATCCATTTCATAATATCCTTCATAAAATTGATAGTCTCTAAAATTTCATTCATTTTTTTTCTTATGAGGTTGGCTAGAATACAAATCAACTTGGGTTCAGTTCTAGGTTAATTCAAATTGATGCACATGTTGGGAGAACTATAGGGGCTAGGGTTAGAAATGAGCAGGGTATTAGGAAACTATGAATCATGTCCCTAAGCTGAGGAGTGAGAAGGAGAGTTAGCTAGGTTGTGGTTGCAAAAATCATCATTACCATTGGAATTATTTGAATCCCCTAAGCTAGAAGAAATAGTCATGCGAGTGGGATCCAACAAGGGAGTGCACTTGATAAGGATTGGAGGTGTAGTATCACTAGCATGTTCTTTAACTTGAAGCCAGGTGAAATAGTAGATTGTAAGAGGAGTTTCATCAATAGTGATAGGTCTCAAGTCCCTAGGGGGTTAGTGGGGTCAAAAATAGTCAAGGTTTTCTTATGCACAGTAGCAAGGGATGGAAGTAAAATCACATAAAACTTACAAAGTAATAATATAAGGCTGTGGTGAAGGGGTAAATTATTTCACTTGGTCTAAACATTCCTAACAAACTACTTAAGCAAAGACATGATCCAAAAGGGGAAATTCATCATGATATTATACCTAATATGATTAAGAATAGGGAAAATACCCTTCAAGAGTAACATACCTCATGATGCATATCCCTTCTAGGTAAAGCCCAATATCCTTCAAAATAAGCTTAGGGGTTACCATAAATGAAATGCGACCAACATTCACAATCACATCCACCCACAAAGTGGAAAACTCCATGGAAATTTTGGGGTTGACACACTACATGCCCTCCACATATGAGACCAACTTTCCCAATTCAAGAATCACCTAGACGTCTTTATCTTTCTTCCAACCATCACAAGTAGCAGGTTCATCCTGGACCAAATCCCATCCCATCGTGACACCCAAAACAATTAGAGCAATGAAATACTAGTAATAGAAAAGGCTATTTAGATTCTAGAGCCACAAATAGTAATAAACTATCAAAGATTGATTAGGAGGCTTAAGTTGAAATAAATGACACACATGGCAACCATCCAAATGATCTAACAAAAAATCCAACTTGATCTCATTTGGATAGTACTTTGACATCATTATGAATTAATTCAAGCACCTGACTAGGGATTTGATGAATATCATCCCATTTTACAAAATTTAGAGTAGAAGCTCCAAGATTTTCTAAGGCATTGACGAATTTGTTGCTGCTCCCAAAAACATGATTCACACTAGTATTCCTGATACTAATCATGAGATTTTTAGCTAAGTACATAGGGTCCTAAAGATTCTAGTAAGGAGAGGAAATCGAAATCACCATAAGAACCATATTCCTTGAGTCCCCTTTGATGATTAAGTTAGAAAAACTAGCTTGTGTGGAAATTTTAATTTGATGGAAGGATGTAGCCACCTCAACAAAACTAGAGAATTTTACCCCCAAATTAACTACATAATCCAAAACAAACCTCTGCTTGTGGTCATGGATGACCCCACCCCCACATGCTTTACCTGAGTTAGGTTTCATTGAGCCATCAAAATTGAGCTTAAGCCAACCAAGCTTAGTGAGGGGCTTAATTCTTTGGCATATTTATAGCTTGTAGTGATGCAATTATTTTGAGGATGTAATTGTTGTTAAATGAAATCATATATTTTTTGTGAAAATAATTCTACAATCGGCCTCAACAATGAGTCACATGATTAGTGTTATTCA
>VDFB02022678.1:0-29107 GCA_007258455.2 Sequoia sempervirens | reverse complement strand
ACATTGCTTATGCATTTGTGAAATGAAGAGGCAGAAGAGAGTAGTCACAAGGGATGATAATGAGATATAGGAGAAGAGGGATTATTTGGTTTGGTACTTGTTAGCCCCTCTTTCTCTCTCTTAATTTGATGGCTTTTGCCCCGTATGGCCGTGATTTGTGGGTTGTGGTTTTAGAGTGGATTTTTGAAGCGTGGTAAATATATGGGAAAAAGTAAAGCATGTATTGTTTGAAGGCTGTTTGGTGGTGGGTATCTTCCTTTTAATAAAAGTGTAATTTGATTGTATGTCATATTCTTTTCTTAAATGTTTTGGGTTTTTTTCGTATTGTAAAGGAAATATTGTTAATAATATGTTATATGATATGTTAGAAAAGATAAATTGAGAAATAGATTAGAAGATATATTAGTTTATTATTAATTTTATTTATATTTTTAAATAGGATATCGAGATGTTAATTAATTAGAAAATACTTAAATTAAATTAAAAAATTAGAAAGAGAATTTTTATAAAGAGCTTCACACAGTAAATGCAATTTGTTCATATATGAGCAATGCACTCGGGTCACTTTAAAAAGAAAAGAAACAATGTTGTGAGTCATAATGATTGCATATAGATAATAAAATCAATAATGAAATTTATTTTTTCTGAGAAATTTTGAGTCACATAGAAGGTTTTGAGATAAGGTGGAGTAATGTATGGAATGGTAGAGATCAATGCTTTTGATTAAGAAAGTAGGGTTAAAGGGCCCTAACCCATACAACAATGTGAAATAGGCCTCATAGCCAACAAATCAAACCAAAACAAAACAACAAAGAAAAAAAATGCTTTCTAGCCAACAAAATAGGCCTATAGGCCACCCATAGAGTTGCAAATAGGGTCCAACAACCCAACAGAAACAAAGCAGCCAACATGACAAACTATAACCAGGCCTATGGGCCACCAACATAAGAGTACAAGTGCCCAAGCTTGAACCTAGGAGATTTCCCCCCAAAGGCTTGTCAATCGAGACAGGGTTCAACTTAGGAGTATGTTTCTTCAATCTGAGCAGAAGTGTCCACTTGAGTGGTAACATTAACAACATCAGTCACTTTCTTCTGAGTAGGAAGAGGAGGCTCATCCTCACTATCAGAAGAAGAGGAATCATATGGGTACATAGTTAGATGGTCCTTGAGGGAATTCTTCCACCAAGTAGAAGAAGTAGGATGGGAGCTACGAGAGCAGTCATGAGCCAAGTGTCCAATAGAAAAACAACATTTGCAACGAAACAAGATACCTTTGTAATCCACGAGATGAGACCAAGACCATTCTTTCACTTGGAGCACAACCTCTCTGAGTAGTGCCTGAGACAGATCAACCTCCACTAAAATTTGAGCATAGGAGCTGTGTGTATAACTCAAGGAAGCCTCATCCACTTTCAAAAATCTACCAAGAGCATTACCTATGCCCTGAAGAGCAAAAAAACCCCAGAAGTATAAGGTGAGATAAGACAATCTCACCCAAATAGGCATAATATCAAAGTGTTCCTTCAGGGGATTGAATGAGGGAACCCATGGCCTCAAGGAAATGGGATAAGAATCCCAAAACCACAGACCCTAATCTAAAATAGCTTGCATATCCTTAGAAGAGGAAAATCCAACAACAAAAAAACCCCTGGCAGTAGGATAAATCTCAATCCTACCTCCCACCAAGGGTTTCTAGTGCTTCACTATATAGCTATTCAAGTACATGAGAGAAGGCCACAAATGGAAAAATATGTAGATTAATCTCATTTTTGAAAAATGATCAATGCTCTCAAAAACCTCCTGCCCAAAGGAGACAATAGGAGCAACAAAGGCACACTTTAACAGCTACCTAAAGCTCACCCCTGTAATATTTAACCTCATAACATCAACAAAAATATTAGCACCCCTAGAGGGAACCTTAAGAGAGCCCAAAACAAAACGCACAGTAGGAGGTTCATCTAAAATCACAATCGTAGGTTGAGAAAAATCTACAACTAGTTTTCACTCTAGCGAGACAGGCTATAACATAGGAGAATGAGAGGTAGGGGAGCTACACAGGAGCCATTTGGAATCGACATTCAAAAAATTGCTTGGGCAGGAGAGTAGGCAATTGGTTCCAATTACTCTAGTTACATGTGGTGACTAATGAAAAATCCCCATTAGAGATCAATGTTGAAACGATGTTTGAACTCTCATTTCAACTTGGAGAGTTGAGGGTGATTTTATAGCAACACCCGACTTCAATAGATCCCTTGTTATCACATTCCTTAACATCCACAATACCCACCAAATTAAAATTGTTGCACTTCATAATGTAAGACATGCCCTATTTTTTGGCTAGAATCTATTAGGTTGTGAGGGTGGGGAATTGGGTTTGGCTTGATAAAAATATTCTTAGTATTCAAGTGACGACAATTCTAAGATCACAAGAAATAAATTGACACAATAATAGAGGTTATTCTTCCAATTTCACACATACAAATAATAATCATAGTATCATTATGACCATATATATATATATAATCAATGTTAGATATAATGGCTAGTATAACCTATTCCTTATTTATAAGGTATACACAATAGAAATAACCTAACTACTAACAACATGAAAATGGTGCTGATACACAAATCGATTATCTCTCTTTATATATGTTAGAAAGGCTAATATTAAAATCACATCTATACTTATTCTTGAGGCAACCAATTCAAATTTGGTATAAATGATGATTAATTTATCAAAGTAGAAATTAATTGTTTAGCCTATGTGTCTTTCATTATAAAAATCTTGGGTTGTTGTTCTAGATGCTATGATTGAAATAAAAGATAGATACATATGGCTTTATTACAACCCATGTTTATCAAATTATGTAAAACATATAAATTTTGAACATTAAACTATACAGGCATGAAATAGAGAATACAAAAGCACAATTTTAAAAAATTATAATAAGATAACAATAATACAAATCAAAGCCCTATGTTATCACGATGGCGAAAAACCATTCTATGAGATCTGGATAAAACCGTTCAAATGCTGGTGATGGCGATGGTGTAGGTGATGAACACATTTGCAATGAGGATGGAGACGAGATTTCTATTGGTGATTTCTTTGTTGTTGTCAATGTTGGTTTCACTGCTACTACTGACACCCACATCCTTGTTGCCTCTATTTTGGCCTCTTCTATAGTTTTTGGGGGCCATTATGTCCATGTGGCTTCAACCCTGCATGGTGTTGGAGGGGGTGGCTCTGTTTCCAATTCTTGGGATGCCTACAAAGATCAAGATGAGGAATTTATTGGTGCTATTTTTTTTGATGGCTCCAAATATGATGGTGCTGAGTTCAAGGAAGAGTTGGATGGCTACTTGGATTCCTGGAGTGTGGAGGAGGATGAATATCTTTTATATATCCTTCTGAAGGCTCATTTGTAAGCTAAGGATAAGAATGTACCTATTTCTTTTGTGGGAAGGTGCCTTGTTTCTTCTCGGCTAGAGGCTCAATTCTCTGCCCATAAGTCTATGTTGGGTGTTGAGGGATCCATTTCCTTAGGCTAAGATGGGTCTGAATTGTGCAGATCTCTCAAGAGGTCCTTTTTGTTGCCACCTCCTTTGTCTCCTCCCTTGCTTCTGACTATTCCTCAGCTTTCCCCTGTGGTTGCTAGGCTTTCTAGGGGTTTTGAGTCTTGTTTTGGGGGTGGTTCAGGGAAAAATTTAGTGGTGAATCTTCACCAATTGGTGAATTCTAGGAATCAACCAAGTCGAAATTGGCGAATTCTAGGAATCGGCCAAGTCAAAATTGGTGAATTCTTGCTCTGAATAGGGTGTCCAAATTGCCCGGATTTTACGAAGTATAGGTCCAATGCATGTCCATTCGCCAATGAGTTTTTTTATGAGACATATTTAAGCAACAAATTCGCCATTGTCAAACTACGCATTTCAATTGGACTGACTAATATTTTCACTTGGAATCTCAAAAGCATTTAATAAAACACCTACATATTCGCCAATACTATTAAAACAACATTGTATCATGACCCATTTCACCAATTAAAATTTACAAATAGTTGCTTGTGAAGACCTATTTCGTTAATTAAAATTTATAAAAAGTTGCTCATGAGGACTTATTTCGCTAATAACATTAAAAAATAATTACATTTGAGGACACATTTTGCCTTGAAAATTGCAACGTATCATTGTATAAACACACGATTCACCAAATTTTTAATATACCATTTAAAAATCCCATGGAATTCGCCAAATATGGAATCATGGATTGATATAAATACAATTGAAAGTGTCATTTATTCTTACACATTTTGTTCGGTTATGAGATTCTACTTCTCCATTTAAAAGTTAGCCAAAGTAAAAAATGTAGACTTAAAAGGTGAGTGATCATTTCTTCATAGTGTTATTAGTTATAATAATAATTTTTCTTTATCTCTTTTCCATTTAGAACCAACCTATGAAGTTTCAAAGTTTTCGAAACCTCCAACCCACCGATTAGAAAGATGACCAAGAAAGACTTGCAACTCAACAAAGTGAACCATCAACCAAGTCGGGGAATCGCGAAGTTATGAAAATTTTGAACTCTGTGACAAGGTTATATAACTCTGAGGACTAGCGACTAAGTTTAGGAGAAGCCAAAAAATTTATATTGTATTCCATGGTATTGAATTTGATATGTGATTTATTATTAATCCATTCCATGAACATAAATAAATACAATCAAAAGTGTCATTTATTCAGAAGTCAGCCAAAGCCGAAAACGTAGACTTAAAGGTGAGTGATCATTTCTTCATAGTGTTATTAGTTATAATAATAAGTTTTCTTTATCTCTTTTCCATTCTTGCTTCAGTCTTAAAGATGATATTGAGTAGATAATGGGATCTATATTATTATTCTTTGTCCTTAAACAAGAAGACATTTTTTTTCCAGTTTTTATTTGAAGTGAGAGATGAATATGTTGAGCGAATCAGAGATCAATATGTCGAGTGACTCGAGCAACAAGGGTAAAGCTCCTGTCGCTCCTCAGGGTGGTGAAGATACTCCTATCACTTCTCAGGCTTCTGCTGCTCCTCAGGGTCGTGAAGAGATTCTTGCCAGTTCTCAAACTCCTTCTGCTCCTCAGGGTGGTAAGGCTCCTTCTGCTCCTCAGACTCTTGCCACACCTCAGGGTGATGAAGAGACTCCTGCCACTCCTTAGGCTCCTCAGGGTGGTGAAGAGACTCCTATTGCTCCTCAGGGTGGTAAAGAGACTCCTGTTGCTCCTCATGGTGGTGAAGAGACTGGGAGACCATCAAAATACCCAAAACTTAGATGTACCCTATAGTCTTACTTTGCAATTTCCAAAGCTTCTAATCCATCAGGTCAAGATGGAGCTACATCATCAACTATTCCACCAAATATTGGTAGCATTCCCAATACCTCACTACCATCGAAAGGTCAAGTTGAGATTGTCATTGATTTAAATCAAAATTTATCAAATCAAGATAGCAATACCACAAAAGATGTTCCAAGTGATACCCTGGGCCTGGTTAGCCAGAATGAGATAATTGATTTGGATGAGGATGATGATGTTGGTAGCAAGAAAAGGAAAAATAAACCAAAAGGTGGTGTGAGTGGGAAATGACAAGGAGTTTTCAACTTGGTTGGTTGTCAAAATACACATTCATGGTACCAGTGGGGATTGGAAATGCAAACGATATTGAAAAGGAAACATTAGCCAAATGTAAGATTCATAGTTAGAAATGTGGAAGAGCCAAGATGTTGTAGCTAAAGATTGATACTATAGAAAAACATATCGATAATGTTTATGAAAAACAAATCATAGACAAAAAGGAAGAATCCGTCGTACAATGGAAATCAAAGGAAGAATGTCTTCATGTTAAGTATGCCGTGGATTATGAAGAGCATGAAAAAATATTGTTGAACATTGCTACATGTAAAGGTACACTTGAGGCTCAATTTGGAAAAGTAATGGAAGGAGAAAATCTATCAAAAAATGTTCAGATGAGTGTTGTTTTTCATATTTTGTCCATAGGCCGTCCTATGACAGACTACCCAAAATATTCTGGTTTATTATCTTATTTGAATGTTCCTCACTATCCCTTTTCACATTGGTTAGTAAACGCAGGATGGGATTGGGCAAACTATCTTGCTGCAATGGAAAATGAAGATTTAAAGGATAAAGTAAAAGAGTCAAATTTCATTGCATTATCTTTAGATGAAGTTACTGCGGTAGAAAATACTTCTTGGGTCTGTATGCATTTGTATACTATACAACAACATGTTCGCCAAGCTCATCTTCTTTGTGTTCATAAAACGAAGAACAGTTCAACAACGCAAAATATATTTGAACTAGTCAAAAAATATTTGAATGAAATTGCAGGTATGGATGTGTTGACAATTGCAAAAAAGTGTGTGTGTGTAGGAGTTGATGGAGCTATAGTGATGCAAGGTCAAAGGAATGATGTTTGAACAAAGTTATAAACTACTTGTGCACCATACATGCTTGGCATTCACTGCATGGCCCACAGAATGAATTTAGCATTTAAAATTGTTAGCAAGTTTCCTATAGTATCAAAAGTCAAAAATCTAGTCCACGAGATCCACACATACTTCTACCAAAGTCCTAAATGTTTCATATAATTTCAAAATTTTGTTGAGGGATTAACACTAGGAAACAAGCTTCTCAAGGATGTCAATACTAGATGGATCTCCCTGCATGGACCAACGTAATGAGTTCTTTCAGAATATCAATCTTTGATTGGAGTGATGTACGAGCATGACAACACAATAGACAAAGCTCCTGACCTCTTACATAGGTTAAGCGATATAGAGACACTCTTGACTTTAACTAGTCTTCTCCCCATATTAGATGTGGTGAATGAGCTTGTGAAGAAAGCGCAAGACAAAACTATGTATATTAATGAATATGCAATATACGTAAACTTACATGCTTGGCCCTCAATCATCTATATCTAGATCTAACACAAGATGGCCCAAATTATTTCATGTGGTAAAAAATTATTGATTTGAATGATCCTGATAATTATTTACAGTTTAATGCAAGCGGGCAATTATGCATCTGTGTACGTGGATATGAGATACAACTGTACCAATGTAAGACAACCAGGCACTCTAGCAGAGAAGTAGCTGTTAACCAGGAAGATTTTCAAGGCATTGTTAAATCTGTTGGTAATAATTTGAAGGAAATTGCAAAATCTCTTTCCTCAGAGATTCATGAAAGATTCCCTCGACATGAAATACTTGAAGCCATGAGTATTGTGTATCCTCAATTTTGGGCAAACTGAGATAACCCCACATTTTTTTATGCTTAGGTAAAAATCTTGTTTAAACAATTTTGAAAAACTATAACATACAATGAGTAGAAAATAAAAGGAATTTTAGATGAAGCTAAGCTTAGAAAACAATGTGGGAATTTTGCAACAACTATGAGGGACCAGTATAAATCCATGGGCAAGGACAAGGCCTTTGAACCGTGATCAATAAAAAAGGTTTGGACAATCCTAGGTCAAAGTGAAATATTGCATGGTTCGATATTAGAATATTTCAAGCTTGTTGATTTATGTCAAACAATGATATTGGGGTTAGTGGAGGATGAGAGAGTTTTCAGTACATTGGGGTTTTTGAAATCAAAGTTAAGAAACAAACTAGACAAGAATTTGGAAAATTGCTTGAGGATGAAAGGAACTGTGTATAATGTCAGAAATTTTCCTTTTGAAAGGGCACTCATGATTTGGAGGTCCACATGTGAAAGAAGAGGGGCTGGGTTGTGCAACACTCCAATTCCAAAGGATGGTACTGGTGGCACTAGTAGTGGCAATGGGACTCAGACAACTGACATTGACAAAAATGACACAATGAATGTTGAATTTGAGACACAATCTGAAGAAAATGAAGAGAAAACTTGGAATCAAATTCAAGATGACTCTTTTACTTTATCTGATGATGAACATCAAATTGAGGACCCCTAGTCCTTTTGGGAAATGGAAGAGATTCAAGACAATTAGTAGATTTTAGGTATTTATATTGCACTTCATGGATCCCAGGATCATATTCCATTATTCCATACTATAGTTGATGATATTTTATATTGTATTCAATGAAGTTGTGAATCATTGCAATTCATGATATTTTATTTTATATTGCACTTCATGAATCATATTCCAAAGTCAAATTGTAGTTGATGATATTTTATGTTGTATTCCATGAAATTGTGATATTTTATATTTTATATTGTATTTTATAGTTTGCATTAGTCCATACATAACATGCTTTTGGAAATTCCTGAAAAAGACAACTCAAGTTTAGTCTATACATATCATTCAATGAGATGTCAGATGATGGTGCCTTTGAAAGGAAAGATAAGTCCATAATGTTGCGGTCACTAAAACTTGGAACCTTAGAACCAAATTCTGAAGTTTCAAAGTTTTCCAAACCTCTGACCCACCGACTAGAAAGATGGCCAAGAAAGACTTGCAACTCAAAAAAGTGAACCATCAACCATGTCAGGGAATAGGGGAGTTATGAAAATTTAGAGCTCTGCAACAAGGTTATCAAACTTTGAGGGCTAGAGACTAAGGTTAGGAAAAGCACCAAAACCGCTCTCTTCACCAAAACTTAGTAGCAATGAAACTAATCAAAAATCCATCATTCCAATTCCAATAATAGATATAATCCATGACATGAATTCATATAAATGTTTAGTGGATATGCTAAGTAGTCATGGGGATTGAGTATTGATGTGTGAATTGTAATGCAATTTCACTAAGATTATGGATGCTTGGAATTAAAATCACCTTATAGTTCATATTTTAATTGTGTTAAAAGTAAAAATTGAGCATGTGCTCAACGATTCATCAATCAACTCAATGCTTATTATATTAATAACATATTAACAATAGTATTAGTAGCATATACAACAATGAACATAATAAGAAGTGTATCTAGAAGTTGAAACCACTACCAGACTTTTTCTTCAGATGATATAATAAATAATATAGATAATTGAACACCAACATATTACTGAATTATGAATTTGAGCTTTTAAATTGATTATCATTGTATCACATGAAGGAATACATAGAGACATTGGCAATGCAAAATCTTGCTCAAAGACAACTTTGCATAGAGCTGAGTTGGAACTTGGAAACTCATATTATTAAAAGTTAAATCACTGCATCACCTTTTCTAGCAACTTCCACTCTTCAAGTGTTGGAATTGTCATTTGTCCTAACTGATGCTGTTTGACTTGAAGATTTGTTAATAATTCATGATTCAAATTGGAACCTGTCTTGGATTCTTCAGTCAATTTTGCATTCAGGGTGAGCAATGGTTTGATGGAATCCAAATAGGTTACCACATATGGGTTTTGAGGAAACCAGTCCAAATCAATCTTCCTTGCATCCTCCATCTTCTTTCTAAATCATTCCATCCAATGAATTGCTCATTTGTGTCAAAAGCCTCTGGTAAACCAAGTTTTGTGAAGTTCCTTAAATTTTCATCCACCTTCTTCATCTTGTCTGTAGCCAAATGCAAATATTTCTCTGTTTCATGTATTCTCAAACACTTTTCAATGACAGATGACAATGTCATTGATGTAGCAAGCCAATTAGTAATCCCTTTTGATTTCAAAACATTGTCACTCGCTTTGTATACCGTTTGTTGAATTTGATTTGATGATTTCTCTAATGCCAACACATTTTTGTTCTCCGTTAAATATTTGTTGAGCTTCTTATGATGTTGTATGATAACATCAATCAATTGAAACATGTCACACAAATGATCAATCCCCTACATTATTTCATCCCAGATCTTTTGTTTCATATGCCTCATTGTTTCTCTACAAAATGGAGATAACTTATTTTGACAAGACTTAATTTCATTTTTTGCTTCCATCAGCTCTGCCTCCAATCTTTCATTTCTTTTTCTCTCCTCCAATTTTTGTTCCCACTGTGTATATCCATTTGCAATGCTTAGTCTTAATTTTTCTGAAGTGGATTTTTCCTCATCACATTTCTTGTTTCTCTCATCTAGCCTTTGCTTCAGTTCATTCACTGTAGTCTCAATTTCATTATGCTTATCCTCTTTGCTTGTTAATGTAGAGGCAATTTTTTTAATTCTTTTTTCTAATTCATTGCTCTTGTTATCTGCTACTTTCCTCTTTGCTTTCTCATTTGCTAGGTCTGCCTGTAACTTTTCAATTTGAGTCTGCAACCTTTTTTTCTCTCTATCTTGCTTCAACAATGATGTGTACACCATTTCATTGTTCTTCTTTGATACATTCATTTTTTCAGTATTTCCGAGTCCAGAAAAATCCAATTGAAAATTATTCACCTGGAATTTAGATGGAGCCATTTGATTTGTTGGTCTGTTTTGAATTGTGGGAACAAGAAATGTGTACTCCATGATTTATTTACTTGTGTCAAATTTGGGTAATACCATGGTTGTTGCAGGCTCTAAAGTTAGAGTAGACACACTCTCCATCAGTTTCTTCTTTTCTTTTTTATTCAATTATGATTTCTTTTTAAACTCTTCAATGTAATCAAAACCTAGGGATGCAGGAACAATGAAATGCTTGAATGGAAAAGGAATAGGAGTACTTGTAGTTGCTAATGATGTCACAGCTAGACTAACTGGTATTGGGGGAGTGCCTAGAAATAACTCCTTTGTGGTGGATCCACTGGTAGTGTGACTTGGAGTTGGACCTGTCAAAATCCTTTGCCTCTTATGTATTCCTTGATCGTGTGGTGTTTTTGTGGTATATTGTGTTGTCCTCTTGTGTGTAATTTGTTGTTGTAGCACATGTTGACCACTACTAGTACTACTATCCATACCATCACCACCAAAGGAAGTGCCTGTTGGACTAAGTCCTCCACCATGGGCATGTCCTAGTTGTGATTGTGTCTGACCATGAGGATGAGGATTTGAACTTGAAGCTCTAACAAATTGACCTGTATGTCCTAGGTCTTCTTTTTCACCTCCAAACCCAAGGCTAGATTTATCAACTGGTTTTCTATGTTCTACATCTATTACCATTCAAGGGCCTTGTCTTTGGGACCCCAAAGGACCACCTTCATAACCCATTTTTTCAGCTATGGCTGCTCCTGTAGTAAATTCTTATTTTGTGGCCTCACTTAAACCAAGTTTGAAATTGACATGGCTTTCTTCTTGCCTATCATCATCACTTTCTTCATCTTCTTGTTCATTCAGATGCTCTATATTCCATAATTTGCTAAACTCAAGATCTTCTTTGTTATCTCCATACTCTAAAAGAGCTCTTGGATCACCTAGGTCCTTCCTCATAGACCAAAAGACAATAATTTTTTATCATGACCAAATTTTTTTCTGTAACTTCCTTCTCTAGAGAATATGGCATTTTTACTCTACTAGATGGTTTATGACTTTTTTCATAAAAAATGTTGTACCTCCTAATTGTCTTTCGATGCAATGCCATAATTTTTGCTAACAATTGTTCAAAAGAAATACCATTCTCAACAACACTTTTCTCCATCCCTACTTTGACCTCATCCCAAGAATCCTTGTTTCTCAAGTTTTCAAGCAAGGGTTTACTTTGATGTTGAATTATACTTCCAACATTCTTATTGAGCACAATCATTGATTTAATGGTGTCACATGGATCATATTGCTAGTGACAAATAGCATCAAAATAAAAAAAATCAAAAGATCATGTGCTGCACTAAATGATTTTCTCTCGAATGTCATCCCTCCACATGAAAAAGGTAAAGAACGAAATAAGGTCTTCTTCCCCTAACTAGTAAAGTGTCTTTCATCAGTACTCTGCATCTGCCTTACATATTCCAAAGCAAAAACCCTTTCTATCACATATATTGGAAGTTTGTATGGCTGTACTTTTGATCCATAAAATATTAGCATAGTATATTCTTCCAATAAGGACCAATTAGCCAATTGTATTTCTTTTCCTAGTTGAATGCAATTTCTACATGACATAGGCAATCTAGGCATTAGACTATTTGCAATTGCTTGATGCAATGGAGCCAAAAATTAGTCTACAAAATGACTGTAGTTCCTTTGAGAATCATGGAACCTTATAACAGTGGTCCATTCATATACTGGAGCCATTTTCTTTTTCTCAAGATTACTATTACCATAGGGTTGAATCTAAATCTTGTTGGTCTGAAACATTCCTCTAAATTTGAATAGAAAAAGATAGCACAAGTAGGTTGTGAACCTAAATGTCTTGGTGGAACCTCCTTTAATCATTAAAAATTGTTTATGCATGGATTCTACAATGTGCTCAATAAAATTATATTTGGCATGTGGAGCACCATAATGGATATTATACACAATTTCAAGGATGCATGCACCCACTTCCAAAGTGCTATCCAGTTCGAGGAAAAATGATAGCATTGAAATAGTATCCTTAACCTATGGTTTAAAAATATCCAATTCATAAGGAGGCTTATGATCACCTTTCAATTTGTTTCTATCCTGAACTATTCTATTTAAGAAATATTTTTTCTCCATTTCATCCACTGCTTCATAATCACTAGCAATCTTTTCTAGGTCAATGCTGACATTTCAAAATTCTTCGGTTGTAAACCCCAAGGCCAACACTTTTCAAAGTTCTTCTGCATTAATGGCTAACAATTCTTCTTTGCTATCTTTATTATCAATTGCTCTTTTGTTATCATCATAATTTAGGAAACAAACCATGATAAATTTTGGGCAAGGGAAAACCTCATGTAACATCATGCACCCTAATCCAGTTACCCATGGTGCATTGATACTATTAAATTGCATTTGATTTGCAACCTTATTCTAATATGAAAATCTAAGTTCTAAGGTATGCCTACCACAGGTTTTAGGATCATAAATATCATGGCATTCATCAGTGAAGCCTAGGGTTTCAAGCAATTTTGCATAATGTATTTTTTTATTTGACATTGCTCTAGTGGTATTGGTGGTAGACATGCTGATACAATCAACAATATGAAATTTTTGAATTCCCTATTAGTCCTTAATTTTTCTTAATTCTTAAGCCTCTTAACCCTAAACCTAAGCTTCAAAGTTTGACAAAATAAGATTTTAAGAAATGTCAACTTCAAGTGATGAAACGTAGCCACATGAATTCTTTAACTTTCCTGGATTTTGAATTTTGATTCTTGAAGTCAAAACTACATTGAAGCTTGAAACTGGGTTATTGGAATGGCTTTGTTGGAAGTGGAACTATGGAACCCAGAATAGGGTGGTGCACTGCAATGAGAAAATTGAATGACACCAAAACATCTACTCATTACTTATGGACTACACAATACACAATTAGGTAGTACAATGCACATGGTTGATATCATTTAAAACAAGCCATTAAAAACAATGATTTACTCCTGCATTGACAACAAATTCTAAACCGTTGATATCTATTAATCTAACAGTTATAAGGTGATTCCAGAGGTTTAAGTTTGCAAGCGTAGTGGTCTGTGCATTTCATTCCAAAATGCAACTACAACCATACATCAAATGTTCATCAAATGGTTGAGTAATTTATGATATAAATAATAAACATAAAACATGTGTTTTAAATTTTCTTTAAATTTTCTTTAAAACATGTGTTTTAAATTTGCTTTAAAACATGTGTTTTAAATTTTCTTTAAAGTTTAATGTGCTAGGATTGACATTAGGCCAAGGGGCCAAAAAATTAACATTTCAAAGGCCTAAATAAGATGAATTACAATGTCACATTAATAGCACATTGCACAACCATTAATAGCACTTAACTTACAAAGGACTTAATAAACTGAATTACAATGTCACATTAATATCACTACCATTTATTTTGTTACAACTGAATTACAATGTCACATTATTACATTAATACATAGTACAAATACAAATGTAAGCGCAAACACCAAGCTTCCGTAGCTCTGCTGGACCACTGGTGAAAAGTTGAAAATGTAAATGTGATACATGTATCTCTGAAAATAAATGGAACTTGCCGTGTCAACCATGAGCTTTGAAAATTAACACATGGGACTTGTCGAGTTAGCCACACACTCTGAAAATAAATGCATGGGGAAAGGGGGTCCCGATGAAACTAGGGAAATGGGATCCATGAAGATACAAAATGTACTTAGCCCCTTTCAAAACTAGATTGGTGCAGAAGATGAGGGATTGTAAAACTACTCCCATGCAGAAGATGAGCACTGAAATTAAATGCATGAGAATTGCTTGGGCAACCATGCAGACGATGAGGGGCAGTGAAACTACTCCCATCTTGTACTTGTAGCCTCCATGCATTGGGATAGCACTTATGTCCATCAGAGCTCCTCATCCTGGTTCAAAACCTGTCTGAGAAGTCAAGTGAACCAAATCAACTTCTTTCCAATTCCACCCATTCTGAACTTGAAGGAAATTGGTCTTTTACTCTGTAACTACATAACTGGAGGCAAGAGAATTTAGAGCATCCCCAATAATACCACATCATCTTCTTCCTGAATCCTTATTAAGTTATTAACCCTACAAAATGAAAACCCTTATGACAATTAAACACATGATTTTAGTTGTGCTCACTATCCTTATTTATGGGCCAAAAGTGCTGTCAAAAGTGCCACTACCAGCCTAGTACCTTGTACACCTCACACATGTCACATGTGAGCTCTATGGTTGTGTATAATTACTATTGACTACTTAGTAATAATTGTGTTTCATGCAAACCAAAAATCCAACTTAATCGGTACCTCAAGCTGGCTACATGCAAAGTTGCAAACTGTAGCTCAAGCTGACAAACTGTCAATTATCAAAATCGGTAGTGCCATGCAAGCTGTTGATTTTCAAAATCACTGGATTGTTGACATCATCATCTAAAATTATAATACATCATGCAGTTTTCAATATAAAGCTATCCAATCAATCACTCTGGCTATTCATATGGTATTAATCCGCGTCGCCGCCCAGTACCACAACCAAATTGAGAATTTTAATAGAATAAATGAAAGGTAGAGTACTTGGATGCATTGAAAAGAGAGAATTAAATGTATCATTTTACCTTAATTATTATCAATTTCCTAGCTAATAAGTCACAATAAATTTCACTCACTTATGATTGAAACTATATGTTGATTTCTGAAACCAATCATTAATAAAATCTCAACCATTGATTTCTGAAAATCTAAGGGTTCTACTATTATTCTAGAGGTTTCAGTTCACAAGTCTAGTACTTCAAGGATTTACTTCCGGAATGCATCTATAGCCGTCCATCAAAAATTCATTGAACGGTCCCTCTTTTAAAACAAACTTTATGCACGTGCATAATTTAAAATGGGGACATCGCTAGGTTGACGAGACTCGACCCTTAAGATTAAAGAGTTAAGATTTAAGGCTTTGTCATAAAATATTTTGGTTTGACTTAGGCAATATTAAATGGTAAACAAGAGTAGGATGATTGACAAACCTAAATAATTAATAAAATTTCAACCATTGATTTCTGAAAATTTAAGGGTTCTAGTGTAATTCTGGAGGTTTCAATTCACATATCTAGTGCTTTAGAGATATACTTCTGGAATGCAACTACAACCGTCCATCAAAAATTCATTGAACGGTCATGGTCCATAATGTCCCGTGGTTGCTAAAACTTGGAACCTTAGAACCAAAGTCTAAAGTTTCAAAGTTTTTGAAACCTTTGACCCACCGACTACAAAGATGAACAAGAAAGACTTGCAACTAAGGTTAGGAAAATTTGCACTGACACTTCGCCACTGCATTTTTTTTAGTTTGATATTATGTTTAAATCGCCAATGTTTTTTTCTTAATCATTTGAAAATAGGTTTAATTCACTAATGAATTTTATTTTTTAGTTTGAAAATTTTTTTAATCGCCAACAAAAATATATATTTTGGTTTGAAAACAAGTTTAATTCGCCAATCGAAATATTTTATTGGTTTGAAAATATATTTTAATCACCAATGGACAAATTTTAGTGGTTTTAAAAAATTTGCATTTCGCTAGGATTTTCCACAGACTTCTAGCGATTAGAAAAGATTCGCTAATGGACATTATTTTTTTTCATGAAAATCGAAAAAATTCACCACTATAATTAATATTTTTATTGGGTAGTATATAAGATTCACTAGGATTTTACACCTTCACTGGGGGGGTTTCTTAAATTTTTCCCTGTGGTGGTTATGTTTTCGGGTCTCCGTTGGAAGTCCTCCTTCCATCTGTTTCAACTCAAATTGTGTTGACGAACTGTGCTGCTTTGGGTGTTCCCTACTCCTTGAGCTCTTTGCCTCCTTGTTCGGATTTCGATCTTTAGGGAGCCGTTGCCTTCGGTGAGGTTTCTCAAGAAACTTCTCAGAATTTTCTCAACAATGTTCAGATTTCCATTGCTCCTCTTTCTCTCTCTCTCTCTCTCTCCATTCCTGATGGGTGGATTGATAAAACCATTGTTGGTCTACAAGCTACCCTTATTGGGATATTTTATGGTTTTAGACAAAATATTGATGTTATTTGTAGGTGGGCTTTTGAGCTTTGGGCTACTCTTGGTCTTCATATTGTGGCTTTGATGAATGGGTTTTTGATTTTTTCTTTTGGTTCCTTGGAGGATTGCATTCACATTTTTCATGAAGGCCCTTGGTTTTTTGGTAAGGTTTTTCTTCACCTTCAATGGTGGTCTGCTAGCTTTTGATGTCACCAAGCTTAACTTGCAACTTCTTTGGGTTCGTCTCATTGAGCTTCCTTTGGAATTCTGGGATGATGATATTATTCAAGATATTTCTAACATTGTTGGACATTTTGTAACTACCTTAGACAAGGTCACTAAAGATAGATCTAGCTTTCTCTTTGCTAGATTTTGTGTTTTGGTTGATTCTAGTTCTATTCTACCCAAATGTGTGACCCTTTGCACCAAGCTTGGTTCTTGGACCTATAAGAACTTCTTTATGAATCTACTCAGTTATTCCAGCCTGTTGCTTAGGCTTTGTGTCATCCTAAGAAAGATCTAAATACTATGGTCCATACTCAACTTGGTGAAACTCTTTCCCAGTCTACTATTACCTGCACCATAGAAAAATGGCCCCTTGTCATTTTCATGGTCTTTTAAGCCTTTCCTCTTGATGTTTGGTCTATTTTTCTTTGATTTATTGATGTAATGTGGCTTGAACATTCACATTAGGTCCTTAAAATGCAAATTATGGCATCTTGTAAAGGTGTTGTGAAGTGTTGTAAAACATATCTACACTTTTCTAGACTCTATTCATTATAATTCACCTAAAGATCACCTTTTTATTCATCATCATATTCTATTTTGAAGTGTTGTAAAGACTTGTAACAAGATTTCATGCTTTTCTAGCCATAATTTCACTATTTACACCTTATACCTTATTTGACCCCTTTATGCCATTATAAGGCTTAATTAAGTGTCTTTTTGAATGTAAAACCGACAAACAACATTAACTATGACTTAATTCCCAACACCCACTTTTAGGTCCAAGGTGGGACCCATTCACCATGGGTGACGAATGAGTCCCTCTTGGCTCCAATTTTAAAATATTTTAAATTTTCTTTCAGGTTTTTATTCAAAAGTACTTGATGTTGGCTTGTGATGAGGTATCATCAGGTTACTAAGGCACAAGTGTGTATAAATAAGTGTTTTTCATCTCATTTCAACCCCCAATCATCAAGTTCACTTATTCAAGCATTCAACTAGCATTTGAACACTTTGCATCATCAAATCAAGCATCAATCAAGCATTCAAAGGAAACCATTGACATATCTTCAGAATTTCATCAACAAGGGTTTGGTAAGTTGATAGCATTTGCATGTTATTAGTTTATCTTTCTCTTTCATTTCATCATTTTATTAAGGGTTTGAGTACCAAAGTGGGATTTGACCAAGGAAAATCCCTTTTCCCTAACCCTTAGTCATTTTCCCCCTTTGTGCATGTGTTGTGTATGCAGATTTATCAAGCATTTAAGTGTTGAAAAGTGGAGAAGAAGTCAACAAAGTGTTTCAAGTCAAAAAATTCATATTTCAAGCTTGGAGAAGACTTTTAGTCCGTTTGTTGCAGGATTAACTTCGTCAACCCAACAAGCAAAAAACCTTAGATTTGGTGCTACAAAATTGTCTCTTGATTTTTTAGAATTTTGGGAGAGGAATGATTCGCCATCAGTGGCGAATGAGTCCCACCTTAATTTGCTGGAAATCTAAGTTTTATCAGATTCTAGATCCCAACACTCAGAAACTTGTTCCTGACAGTTTTCATCAAAAGCAGGACTGATTCGACATCAGTGGCAAATGAGTCCCACTGTTGATTTTCTGTGATTCCAGATAACATTCAGAACATTCCATATTCTTCATCATACTTCCAAGTGCACTCTGATTCAACCCTTTTCTTTTTTGTTTTGCATTTAATAATTCATAGTTCATTGTTTGCATATCACATTGTGCTTTCAAACATTGCATTAATCTTGGGTTTTGCATTCATAATCTCTCAATTTCATCATTTACTTGCATTCATATCATTCCATTTAGTTTTAATCACATCATACATTACATAATTTGAGTGAACTAGCTAGATTCTTTGGCCCTTTCTTTCTCCTTTTAGGTGAAAAACCCTAGAAGTGATAGAAAGTCCTAGAGTTCCAAAAATCTATGGTTCATTTTGGTGAACCTGCATTTTGAACATATTAGCTTTCTGATTTCAATTGCATCTTGCATCTTAGACTTCATTTCATCAATATTCAATTAGGGTATTGTTTTTTTTTGCATTCTAGGGTTCTTAACTTGCATTAGTGAAAGACTCATTTAGATTTCATTTTTACATTGTATATCATTAAAAAATCTAAAAAATTGCATCTGCATCTTTTATTGGCATTTGAAAAAAATTAGAATCACATTAAATTTTATGAAAAACATAAAAATTCTCATAGTTGGACTCATTCGCCACCCTAGGTGAATCAGTCCACCTGCACATTTCAGATTGCATTTTTAGACATTTTCTGCGCATTTCCTGCATTCTTGTTCTCTACTGTTAGTTCTCTATTTTAGTTAGAAGAATTTCTGTTAGTTGCATTTTTCACCCCTAGATTACATTGCATTTACATTCACCCCATCCTTTGTGGTACTTGCATGAGTGTGTGGTGCCCCATTGACAATACTTTAGTGAGATAAAGTTCTAGACTCATGGCTTCCCATGATAGCACTTTCGTTGTGGACCTTTGGATCTCAAGAGCTCCTACTCCTAGTATGGACAATGGTGCATTAGGAATTGATCATTCCACTTCTATGTCTTCACCTTTTCATCCAATGAATGTTGACACACAAAAAAACTCCCTTCCATAGGATAAGGTCATTAGTATTCACAAAAAATTTGCACATTTAGAACAAGACTTGTCCCTTGAAAACATTTCCACCACTTCCATACCTGCAATAGAAAGCCTTCATTGCTTGATTGAAAGTGATGATGGATTACAAGTCATAAAAAGAATTGCTGAAATATACAATAAACATGCTCCTTATACTTCCCAATCAACAAACATAGTGGTTAGCCAAGGAGGACCTCACATTCCTCCCCTTTCAACCATAGCATCCATACCAACTTATACCACTCCTCAGGTTACAACAAATATGCAATAGGTCAGTCATGTGGCTCCTTCTTTCACAATTCCAACCAACATTCCAAGATCCTTTGTGGCATCAAATATTCTTTGCTTCACATTCACCCCTCTTAGTGTCCCTTTCACTTCTCCTAACATTACATACACCCCATCTCCATTTTCCCTTCCACCTCATACTCCTTACAATGATCCCATCATATACAAATCTTTAACACCACCTCATCCATGCAACAACTCTCCACCATTAGCCAAAGTCAAAATGCTCCACCAACATACCATGTTTGTAGTAGTCCATTATCCTTAGAAATCTTATGCACACAAATGCCACAAGGAATTGAAATGTCTCGGTTTGAGAAATACAGAGGTAAAGGAAACCCTACCAATCATGTCAATGCTTATACAGCCTTGTGTAGTGACTTGGTCCTTGATGATAAGCTATTAGCCAAAATTTTTCCTAGGACCTTGAAAGACAATGCATTAGAGTGGTTTTGAAACCTACCTTATCATTCCATCTGATCATTTAATGAACTTGTAGATGCCTTCATAAGCCACATCCAAGTTCACATGACTCCTAAGAAAACTATGGAAGATTTAATACACTATATATCAAATGTTGATGAAAAAGTCATTGACTTCATTTCTCGTTATCGGTCATTATATGCTCAAATTGATGTTAATATCCTTGATTCACATTTTTAGAAGATGTTTATCAAAAACTTGCACACTCACCTTCAAGAAATGTTAACCATGATGAAATTCCCGTCGTTCATGCATTTATGCATGACCCTTTGTGATTATCACAACTCAGTTTCTAGTTGTGATTCAAAGTCCACTTCTAACCGAGTTGAGAAATATGAGAAAAATAACCACAACAGCGCACCAAACTTTAGAAAATTGAACCGAGGCTTCTTACAATTCAATCTACCTTCTCCCCAACCAACCCAACCTATTCCAAGCCTAGTGTCCACTCTTAAAATAGTCATGCCCTATAACTATGGGACCCGAAGAGACAATTTACTCCCCTACCTGATACTCTCCACAATACCATGAACCAATTGCTCCAAGAACAAATGCTCACGTTGCCTACCATTAAACCACTTGACACCATGAAGCCCTTACCACCCAACTTTAAACAAAATTCTTATTGCCATTTTCATCGCCAAAATGGAAATGACACCGAACAATGTAAGCATCTAAAACACTTAGTTCAAGATCTCATTGATTCGGTTTGTGGGTGTTAATGATCAAGGTAATAATTCAGTTGCACCCTCTAACCATAATTTACAAATCTTTACCAACCCTATGCCTAAACACAATATTTCATTTGTCAAGACTAGTGAACCTTCAAACCCTCAAGTCATGAACATTGATACAAATACTAAACAAATTGATATAATTTCAAATGATACCTAAGTTACTCCTATGGATGAACTTGTGGGTGCGATAGATGTTATCCCTTGTAAGGGCCCAACCAACAAAAATATTGATATCACTTTTTCTTCTAAAGATATACTTAAAAACCTTCCTGATGGTCCTCTTTACATAGCTGGCCGAATCTATGATAAGCCCACTAATTGGATATTAATAGATCTCGCCTGTGGTGAGAATGTGATCACAAAAGAATTCTTAGTATTACATGAGCTGTATCAAGATGATTACAATAAACCAACTTCATGGATTAAAACACATAATGGTTTCACATGCCCTACGATCAGATCAATTGTACTCCCCTTACAAGTGGGACCTAAAACTCTCGATGTAAAATTTTCTATCATTTCACAATGAGACCAATTTTGTTTGTGGCTAGGTCACTCTTGGCTTTGCTCGATGAAATTGGTCCCCTTAGTTGTTCATAAGTATTTGAATTTTCCACATGGAAATGAAATATTTACTATAAACCATAGTGGCTTTAACCCATTATCCTCTAAAGGTAATTTTTCTTTAGAAGCCTTTTGGCCTGAACCTATGGAGCCCATCACCCCTCGTAAGGATTTCTTATTCATAGCCTATCAAAAGTTCAAAGCCAAACACATAGTTGAATTGTATCTTTCCACTCCTCCTATCTTGGATGAAACCTTGCTTCAGCCCGAATTCGACATTCAACAAACCACACAACCTCATGAACAACCACCCATAAAAACTTCCCCTTCCTCATGTAAATTCCCAAGAGAAAATGAAACGAATCCTATCATACCTCCTCATATTAAACAAGTGTATAAAGCTAATGAGAAAGTGATTGACCCATCATCTTCTGTTTCTTCTGTTCTTCCCCCTTTAGAAGAAAAAGAACATATGATGGAGCAACCCGCTCTTACACCTCAACAAGTTCAAAATAAAATTAAATGAAACCACGGTGCCAGGGAGCGTATGCATCATCATCGTCTCCTTGCTTGTCAATCTTGAATAGACAAAAAAAATGAAACCCAACCTTAGCTTTTGACATAAGCAATAGATGATCAACCTCTTCCCCCTAAGCCACCACAAGACAACACAGTCCAATCCACACAACAAAATGAACCAATCCAACAACCACAAATTTTGCTACATCCTTCCTTGGAGATAACCCTTCATCCTCCTATTGTAATCAATCTTAATGATGATGAGATTACAAAAATAGATGAAGAAGTGCATAACACTCTAAACTTATTATTTTCATCTACAATGAGCTTAAATGATAAAATTTTTCCACCAAGTGAGGAACTTGGTACATCTCCTAGTTTGACACTTGCAATTCCTCCTTTGGACAGTAAACCACCCTCACAATACACTAAACATGATTGGGAGGCGGATGGCTTGTTAGATGGTTGAATTGCATTCACCTTACTATCCTTTTACACTTTCCTTTTCAATTTGCTTTTATGTGTGTATTGTGTTCCCCCATAATGTGCATTTGATGTTCTCTATCTTTGTACACTCCTTCTATTCCTACCTCTATTCTTCTCTATGTCATGCACTGCTTTTCTCGCTTTTTGTTTTCCTTTTAGGGATGGCGCAAAGTGTAGAGACATCCTATGTCTCTTCCATGTTGACCCAAAAGGCCCTTTTTTTTCCCTTTGTTTTTTGCTTTCCTGTTGGGGATGATGCAAAGCGTTGAGACCGTAATGTCTCTCCCATGTTGACCCAAAAGGACCCTTTCCTTTTTTATTTTTGCTTTTGTTTTTCCCTTTGGGGATGACGCAAGGTATTGAGACTGAAATGTCTCTGTCATGTTGACCCAAAATATTTTCCTTTTCTTTTTCCTTTTTGTTTTCTTTTCACTTGTGTTTTGCTTTTGGGGATGATGCAAGGCATTGAGACTGCAATTTTTCTTCCATGTTGACTTAAAACAAACTTCATTTTTCATTTGTTTTCGCTCTCTTTATGTCATTATTCCAGTTCTATGTGCTTTGGGGAATGATGACAATTCCAAGTTCTTTCATAAAAATATTGCAGCAATAAACATACTGACCCCAAATCCATAGATCTCTTATGTGTTTGGTGTGTTCGTTTCTAGGGGCAACTCACTTTATTCTATTTTTTGTTTTTTTACATGTAGCAACTTAACTTAGAAACATATGACTTGGCATAGGGGCTTTCCAAGTTGGCTCTCATGTCTTGTTTTCTCTTTTCTTTCCTTCACTACTTTAAAGTAATTGCTCCTAGAGCGATGTGTAGCAATTCCTTTAAAGTGGGGGGCATACATTGGCATAATTTCATTTACATTCTTAGTGTAGCCTTGTCACTTCATACGATGCGTTTGTCACTTTGTGGATGACATAAGGTGTGATGTCCTTCATAAGTGGGATCTATCTTAGCATATACATTCCTCTTGGTGGCTTGATGTGACACACTGCATCCCCTAAGTTGTGAATCTTTTATTCTTTGATTGGTCCTCTCTTGGAGACATTAGACACAATGTCCCTGAAGTGATAGACCTTGCTTGAACTTAACAAGAATCCTCTGAACACCTTTTATACTTTACATTTTTTTTTAATTTACATTTTACACTTTTGCATTTGTTCTAGTTTGCATAACACAACTTGCATGCCTGTGGTACCCTTTCCTTCTATTCATGAGTTCTAAGCATACAAAGCTTTTCTTGTCTCATGAAGCACAAACCATCATTTTCCTTTGTGGTGCCTTTTAAAGTTATCAAGAGGTAGAAATTTAATATGGTTAAGCGGGAAGCCCACACAATGACACAAGTTTCCCCATAGCCACCTTTGTGTTTGTGGGTGCATGCCAACTAGCATATGCACTTCACCTTTTTGGGTTTTCTCACCTGATGGACCGCCATGAGTTCTATCGCCCTAGAGTGAGTATGCATTTTACTTTTCAAATAAATGGCCTAGATCTTATCCACAACTAGTTGGATGAATGATCAAAGCTTTCATTTCTTTCTCATCATCATGTGTGTTCCTTTGTTCTTATGCTTAGTTTTCCATGGGATCTTCATATTGGGGGATTGGCCATCCCTCTTGATCATTTCCATTCAATCTTGCTAACGTAAGTGCATTGAAACCCCTCTCTCGATATTCATGACTACTTTAGTGTGAGTTTGAAGCAAGTTCATCCTCTCACTAAAGTGGGGGCTTAATGCACCATAGAAAAATGGCCCCTTGTCATTTTCATGGTCTTTTAGGCCTTTCCTCTTGATATTTGGTCTATTTTGCTTTGGTTTATTGATGTAATGTGGCTTGAAAATTCACATTAGGTCCTTAAAATGCAAATTATGGCATCTTGTAAAGGTGTTGTGAAGTGTTGTAAAACATTTCTACACTTTTATAGACTCTATTCATTAAAATTCACCTAAAAATCACCTTTTTATTCATCATCAAGTCCTATTTTGCAGTGTTGTAAAGACTTGTAACAAGATTTCATGCTTTTCTAGCCATAATTTCACTATTTACACCTTCCTTATGCTTTATTTCACCCCTTTATTCCCTTATAAGGCTTAGTTAAGTGTATTTTTGAATGTAAACCTGACAAACAACATTAAATGTGACTTAATTCCCAACACTCACTTTCATGCCCAAGGTGGGACCCATTCACCATGGGTGGCGAATGAGTCCCTTTTAGCTCCAATTTAGAAATATTTCAAATTTTCTTTTAGGTTTTTATTCAAAATTACTTGATGTCGGCCTGTGATGAGGTATCGTCAGGTTACTAAGGCACACATGTGTATAAATAAGCATTTTTCATTTCATTTCAACCCCCAATCATCAAGTTCACTTATTCAAGCATTCAACTAGCATTTGAACACTTTGCATCATCAAATCAAGCATCAATCAAGCATTCAAAGGAAACCATTGACATATCTTCAGAATTTCATCAAGAAGGGTTAAGTAAGTTGATAGCATTTGCATGTTATTAGTTTATCTTTCTCTTTCATTTCATCATTTTATTAAGGGTTTGAGTACCGAAGTGGGATTTGACCAAGGAAAATCCCTTTTCCCTAACCCTTAACCGTTTCCCCCCTTTGTGCATGTGTTGTGTATGTAGATTTATCAAGCACTTAGGTGTTGAAAATTGGAGAAGTGTGCCATAGAAAAAAAGACCCTTTGATTGACATGGGAATATTTTATGATAAATTGTCTTAATGAGGCCTTGATTTAGGTGTTGTGAGGTATTTTATGCATCCATACTAGGTCTTGGACCCTTTCACATTTAATAACATGCTTTTATTGATGTCTTGTAAAGGAATTTCATGCTTTTCTAGACTTAATGAACCTATTTCTCCCTAATTCAACATTATAAAATGTGTTGAGTGACATTATCACATCAATTTAGAAGGCTTGTGAATTAAATTTAATGCTAAACTAGTGTTGTAATGTGTCTTGCACATTCACATTGGTTCTTGTGCTTTGCTAGGCTATGTGGACCTCATTTTAGTGTTGTAAAGTGTATTTAATCACACTTTCACATTTATTTCTATGTTGCAAGCCTTATTTTACATTCACATCATCACTAATAGTCCCCTATTAACCCATATTGTGCATCCCAAGGCTTAAATTGATCAAATACCTAACAAAATTGCATTTTAGACCTTATTTCTTATCTCCTGACATCCAAGCTGTGAAAATGGCCACTGTGGGACCCATTCCCATGCATGAAAAATTAGTCCCATCCAAGTGGAATCCATTCACTATGTGTGGCAAATGAGTCCCATTTGGCTCAATTTTGACCTTTGGGCAAGAAAAAAGTGAAATTTGAGTTTAATATTTCTTCATGTCAGCCTGTGATGAGGTATTAATGGGTGAAATAGGTAAATTTCCAATAAATATAAATCTATTAACTCATTTTAGACATCTCTTATCTCTTATCACTCATTCATTCACCAATCTTCTATCTCAAGTCAAGCAACTTAGGGTTTTATCATTGCAAGACATCAAGAAAGCTCCTAAAGAAATTCAAGGGCTAAATCTTCCTCCATTGCTACAAAATCCAAGATCAAACATCATGGCAAGGTAATCAATTCCATTGTTTCATGCTTCACTCCATTCTTTCATCATTTTGGTTTAATTACCTAAAAGGGGTCTGACCAAGGCAAACCCCCATGCCCTAACATTCAACATCTCTCTCTCTCTTGTTTGATTATTTGCAGATTTAGGAATATTGAAAGCTTGGAATAATTGAAGACTAAGTTGCAAGGTTATTCAAGTATTCTCCTCATTCAAAAAGTCAAAATATCAACAAAAACCCATTTTCAGACCCATAAATTAGAGTTTCAGAAGTGGGAACTGTATGAAGTTAAAGTCAGATTAAATCTCTAGATTCCACTTTTGAAAATTTAGAAATTCAAAAGTGAATTATTCTCCATCAGTGGTGAATGAGTCCCACTCCAAGGTTAGTTTTGTTTTTTTTGCATTTTTAGATACCCTTTTGTTAAATCTTGACTTAGTTTTGAGAACTAGGATTGATTCACCCAGAATGGTGAATGACTCCCACTAGGCCAACATTTTAGAAGCAATTTCCAGTTTCCATTCTAGTGCTTTCATTTGGTTTACTTCAAGTTTTAAGTTTTGCATTCATTTCTAAGTGTTCTTGCATTACACAATGTTTTCAAACAAGTCACATTTCTTAGGTTTTGTGTACTTAATGAATCAACTTAATCATTTAGTTGCATTTATATCATTTCATTTAGCCTTAGTAACAACATACATTGCATAATTTGAGTGAACCTAGCCAGCATTTTTGGCCTACCTCTCTCCTTTTAGGTGCAAAACCCTAGAAGAGGTAGAGAGTCTTGTGGTGCCAAAAATCTATGGTTCATTTTGGTGAACCTGCTTTTTGAACATCTTATTTTCTGATTTGGAGTCCATTTTCATCCTAATCCTTGGTTGCATTAAATTTTCATTAGAGTTGCATTGGATAATTTGCATCTAGGGTTTCAAAGTTTTGCATTAGTAAAAAGGTCATTTAGATTGCATTTTTGCATTTAATTTCCTTAGTTTTTTTTTGAAATTTTGCATCTCCATCTTAGGTCTGCATCTTACAACATCAAACACATAAAAAACAATTCAAAATTTCTAAATTTTTTGTAAAAAACTAGTGCTAGAACTCATTCACCATGCTGGGCGAATTAGTCCCTGTCTAGATTTTTAACTGACTATTAAAATATCATAAACCTCATTTCTGTGCTTCCTAAGCCTCCTAGTATCATATAGTATAAGTCTAGAATGTTTTTGGAGTGTGTTTTTTAATCATTTATCTCAAAAACATCATTTTAGATTACTCATTCTTCAAATCACTTCATTTGCACACATCCTTACATCTAAAAATGCTTCCATTTCTGCAATTTTGCATAACTTTGATAAAATTACTTTTCACTTTTGCATATACAATATTTCTATTTATAAAGCTCTGTATTAGTTTGGTAGAATATACATTGCTTACCTTCTTAAGGTGTTGCATACATTCACTAGTACACAAACAATAATATATGACTAAATAAACTACTAAAAATTGCATATAAATGACTAACTTTAGTCATGTGACTATTAGTGGCTTATTTGTAGTCATTTATAACACCACTAAACTTATGACTAAACAATTTTAATCATTCATTTAGTCATTGATTTTAGTCATTGATTTGGTCATTGATTTGGTCATTGATTTAGTAATTGATTTAGTCATTTATATGCAATTTTGAGTCATTAATTTAGTCATGGTAGTGATTTATTTAGTCATATATTTAGTCATTGATTGTTGTTAACTGGTCATTTATTTAGTCATGGTAGTCATTACTTTAGTCATATACTTAGTCATATTTAGTCATTACTTTAGTCATATATTTAGTCATTAATTTAGTCATATATTTAGTAATTAATTTAATCATTAATTTAGTCATTGTTTTAGTCATATATTTAGTATTAATTTATTCATTTTTATTTACTAGTTTTCATTAATTGGTAGTAAATATAGTCATGAAATGAATAATTTATTAAATACCATTAATTTTATAATGCAAAACTAACATAATATTAAACTTGAACTAAAACATAAAAGCAAATAAAAATATTACATATACAAATAAGCTACAACATGCTAGAATTAAAAGATTGATTCAACATCATGATAAATAAAGGTAATCTGCAATAAAAAATTTAATGCATATATATATATATATATATATATCAAGTTACAACATGTCAAAGTTGTCTAAAAGTATATATGTAAATATAATGAGAAATGTCAAAGTTGTCTAAGAGTTTCCAACTCTTTCAAATACACCATGATAATTAAGATCCTTGAACAACACATTCAAAACACTGCATAAAGGAGTGACCCAAGATGTCTAACAACTAGTACATGATAAAAATGTTCAACTATGTCATTTTTGCAAATATTTTGAGTGCCACCATGTGAAGGTTCCTTCTTTCTCTTTCAGACGGACGAATCCATCTATTTTGTCTTCATAAACAAGGGGTATGTTACTTGCGACCTTTAAAATGTTTACATTTGCATCTCATGTTCCTTTCAAGTTGACTCCATGTACAATAGATAGGGAGTGAATCCACCCAATGCCCACAACATCACCATCAAACAGATCCAACACCCTAACTTTATCCCCTTCTTTGAGTTTATCATTAATACATTTCTGCAAAAAGAAAAAAAATAACACATTATATTAGATAGGTAATGATTACCCTTGTTTGCATAATAAAACAACCATTACTTACTTAAATAGTACTTGCATGTGTGTTCAAAAAATTGCAAAAGGAAAATTTCAAAAATAATTGCAATGATCTAATTTACTAAAAAATCAACACTCATAGTAGTGCTTACAATGTTACTATTAGCTTCATGCTAATTAGATACAAAGGCCACAAGTATAAACATTGCATTACCATGCACGCATACCAGACACATAAGGTTATGGCAACACTATTACACATAAAAAGGTAGCTAATGCACAAAAAAAAAAGAATGCAATATGAGAGCACTAGTACTACTATTGCAAGGTGAAGGTGAAATACATTGGGATGTACAAAACAGTGGCATTAAAGCTCT